>APFE031466738.1:0-10110 GCA_000404065.3 Pinus taeda
GTTCTGCCTATTTCGATAAGCAATTGGGGAGGCAAACCCGAAATACATATGTCCTGAGTTTAATAGCCCCGGTGCGTCTGCCATATCAGACTACGCTTTATGTTTATGCCACGGACACCGTTGATTGCGATATATATATATGTTAATACTGCCGATGGGTTTGTAATGTTAAACTTCTCTTTGAAAAGCCCCAAATTCAATACCTTTTGAAAAACACAGGAATATAAAGGAAAACCCACATCTGGCATAAGGCCGAACTTGAAATATATGCATCTTGGTCTATAATCATCGTCGGGACCAAGTGGTAGTGGTGTGTCTTATATAAAGGCCTCGGGCCCTACCGATTGCGATATGTGATGGGGCTCTGGGTCTGAAATATATACATTTGGTTAATAAAACTATCAAGTCTGGTGTATTATGGGAAGCGTTGTGTTTTAATTTTGATTCCAGTTAAGTGACAAATAAAATTGTGTGGCTCACAAAATTTTGGAAGATTTGCAGGAGAAATAAGTGCATTAAGCTCCTCTAATGATTGAGAACATTTTTTCAATAAATTTGGCCAAGTACCCAAAGTTCCATGATGGAACGAGGCACATCAATACAAAATACCATCTGATTCAACATCATGTTGAGGCCGAGACAATCCATCTACATCATTGTTCTAAAAATAGGTAGATTGGATACATATTATATAAGAACTTGGAAGAGAAAAGTTTGAAAGATTCAGAATGATGCTTGGACTCTCCAACATCCCTTAAGATAAAGGGGGGGAATGTTAACACCTATGATTTGGGATAGGTATTCCATGTAAAATAGTGTAAATAGAAAATAAGGAGAATTTGAATATGAAAGGACACTCGGAGATGAAGCCTAAGTGCCTCTCCCTCCATGTCTATATCTATGATCAACTTTAATGGAAAATCACAATTGGTTTTAGGATTTACCTCCTCACGTGGCACATAGCATATTTGGAAAGTATAAGGTTGTATTGGTTGTGAAACAATATTTTGAAGTTGCTAAAACACATTTCATTTGGATGAAAATGGGTGTTTAAGGAAAAGACAAATCAAATAGAATCTTTGAAAATTACAACGTAATATTAGTTGTGAAATAATATCTTGAAGTTTTCAAAACACACTTCAGCGAGATATTTTCCCTCAGTACTTAAATAAAATTTATCCAGTTCATATTATAAGTAGCAATAAATTTTGATTCAGAAATAGGATAGGGAAATGATAATACATGAATAGGAATTTGATGGGGATGTTTCAGAGTATTCATAGATGATCCAAGTTAGGTTAGAAATTGTAGAGAGAATCCATTTCTATTGTGTTACTTACTCAATAAGTTTTTTACACTAACTCTTTATGAAAACACCCATATTCGGGTCTTAACTAAAAGAAATCCATCGTTTTAATTAAGATAATTTCATCTATTTAGCATATTCACATTTTGGTTGCAAGTTTTATGATCGTGTGCCTAAGGATAATCTTTTTGAGTTGGATAATAAAGTAGTGAAATGTATTTTCATTAATTATGTGTTTTCTTTGAAATCATACAATATTTAGGATTATATGGATCATAACGTTAAGTATACGAATGTTTTTTAAGAAAAATAAATTGTTGTACTATCGTTGAATAGCTAGAATAGGGTGAGAAGAAGCTAGTTGTTTAGTTGATTAGAAACCAACAAACATTATAAAACTTGAACCAAATATTGAATGAAATTTTCATGATGGTAGTAATGAGGAGGTATAAAAAACGTTTAGAATAGGAACTTGGAACTCCACCTTAACCTCTCACGAGGTGAACCTGGATAAAAGAAATCCACTCTATATATACAATTATAGTTTGTCAAATTTCAAGTGTATATTTTATTTTTTTACTTACAACAATGAGCCTATAACTATTAAAGAATATGAAAATTAAGTGCTAGAGTTGGGCATGTATAAGAATATGACCTCATTTACTAATAATGATATCAAAGTGTGGTTGCTTAATGGATAAGAACCTCAATGCAAATGGGTGTTCAAAGAAAAGATAAACTCAATAGCATATTTGAAAATTACAAGGTCACATTAGTTGTGAAAGAATATTTTGAAGTTGTCAAAACACGCTTGAGATGTTTTCGTTATTATATGTAGGAAAAAAATTAATTTAGAAACAGTATAGGTGAATAAGAAGACATGAATAGGAATTTGATGGGGAGGTTTTAGATCATTCTTAAAGGATCCAAGTTAGAGTAGAAATTTTAGATATAATTCATTTCTATTGTATGTTACATAATGTTTTTTTTACACTATATCTTTAGGAAAACAACCCTATTAGGGTCTTAGGTAAAGGAAGGACATCTTTCTAATTAAACTAAAGCCATCCATTTAGCATATTCACATTTTAGTGGAAAATTTTATGATCATGTGCCCAAGGATAAAGTTTTGAAGTTGGATAATATGATAGTGAAATGTATCTTCATTAATTATGTGGTTGGTGTGAAATAATACAAGCTTTGGGATCATGTAGATGATAAATTTGAGAATAGAAATGTTGTTTTAAGAAAAATAATTTCTTGTCCCATAGTAGCATATCTAGAATAGGGTGAGAAGAAGCTAGTTGTTTAGTTGTTTAGCAACGACCATAAATTATAAAATTTGATCCACATAATGAACCAAAGTTTTATGATGGTATTAATGAGGAAGAATTAAAAAAATTAGAAGAGGAAGTTGGAACTCAACTTTAGCCTTTGAGAAGTTGAACTTGGAAAAAAACGGCCACTAGATATATACAATTATACTTTATCGAATTTCAAGTGTATATTTCATTTTTTTACTTACAACAATGAGCCTGTAGCTATAAAAGAATTTGAAATTCAAGGAGTCCTATAATTGTTCAATGCGCATGGGTGTTCAAGAAATAGATAAAGGAAGCTATAATTTCAATAACAACTTTAAAAAATAAAATGTGATATCAGTTGTGAAAGAATATTCTGAAGTTGTCAAAACACATTTTAGTTGTATGAAAATGGGTGTTCAAGGAAAAGATAAATTCAATAACATATCTGAAGAGTATAATATGATATTGGTTATGAAAGAATATATTGAAGTTACCAAAAGACAGTTGAATGAGATATTTTTGGCCACGTCTAAAATAGCATCTATGAAATTATTATTATATGTAGGAATAACCCTTAATTTAGAAATAGAATAGGTGAAAGGGAAGACATGAATAGGACTTTTATGGGGAGGTTTAAGAGTATTCTTAGAGGATCTAAGTTAGAGAAGAAATTTTAGGCATAAGCCATTTCTATTGTCTGTTACCTAATCAATAATTTTTTTACACTAGATCTTTAGGAAAGCACCACTATCATGGTATTAGCTAACAGAAAGCCATCATTTTAATTAAAATAAAGCGATTGGTTTAGCATATTTAAATTTTAGTTGCATGGTTTATGATCATGTGCCTAACGATACGTTTTTGAAGTTGGATAATGAGGTAGTGAAATGTATCTTCATTAATTATGTGGTTGGTATGAAAGAATAAAATCTTTGGAGGCATGTAGGTGAGAGCATTCAATATAATAATGTTGTTTTAATAAAACTAAATTCTTCTCCCATAGCTGCATAGCTAGAACATGGTGAGAAGAGGCTAGTTTTTTAGCTTTTTAGAAACGACCAAAGATTATAAAATTTGAACCACATAATGAACCAAAGTTTCATGATGGTATTAATAGGGAGGTATAAAACAATATAGAAGAGGAACTTGGAACTCCATCTTATCCTTTGAGAAGGAAGTTTCAAGATGGTATTAATGAGGAATTATAAAAAAAATTAGAAGAGGAACTTGGAATTGCGTCCTAGCCTTTGAGAAGGTGAGCTTGGATAAAAAAGACACTATACATATACAATTATATCTTATCCAACTCCAATTGTTTATTTCATTTTTTCAATTGCAAAAATGAGCATATAACTATAAAATGATATGAAAATCAAGGAATACTAGAATTGATCATGTATAAGGAGATGGTTTCAATTTCTACTAAGAATGATATATCATCGCTTAATGGATACCACCATGACTCAAATGGGTGTTTAAGGAAAATCCAAATTCAATAGAATCTTTGAAATGTACAAGGTGATATTGTTTGTGAAATAATATTCTGAAGTTGTGAAAACACATTTCGGTTGGATGCAAATGGGTGATCAATGAAAACATAAATTCAATAGAATTTTTTAAAACTACAAGATGATATTGGTTGTAAAAGAATATTTTGAATTTGTCAAAACACACTCTCCTGCTACTAAAATCACATCTATGAAGTTCTTATTATATGTAGGAAAAAAAATATATTTATAAATAAGATAGGCTAATGAGAAGACATGAATAAGACATTGATAGGGAGGTTTTAGAAAATTCTTAGAGGCTCCAAGTTAGAGTAGAATTTTTAGGTATAAGACATTTCTATTGTATGTGATCTACTTAATAATTTTTTTACAATAGCTCTTTAGGAAAACACCCCTACTAGGGTCTTAGCTAAAATAAATGCATCTTTTTTTATTAAAAGAAAGTGATCCATTTACCATATTTACATCTTAATTGCAAGGTTTATGATCATGTGCCCAAGGATAAGTTTTTGAAGTTGGATAAGAAGGTAGTGAAATGTATTTTCATAAATTATGTGGTTGGTGTGAAAGCATACAAGATTTTGGATCATGTAGATGTAAAAGTTAGGTATAAGAATGTTGTTTTAACAAAACTAAATTATTCTCCCATAGTTGCATATATCTAGAATAAGGTGAGAAGAAGATAGTTGTTTAGTTTTTTAGTAACCAATAAAGATTACAAAAATTGAATGAGGTAATGAACCAAAGTTTCATAACTTGGAACTCCATGTTAGCCTTTGCGAAGGTGAACTTGGAAAAATAAGGCCACCAGAAATATACAGTTATATTTTATGCCATTTCAAGTTTTTCCACTTGCAAATTGGATGAGCCTAGAACTATAAAAGAATATGAAAATCAAGGAGTGCTAGAATTGGTCATGTATAATGAGATGGATTCATTTTTTACTAAGAATGATTTCTATGGTAGCTTAATGGATAAACACATGGATGCAAATTGGTGTTCAGGTAAAATAAAAATTTAATAGCCTCTCTGAAAAGTACAAGGTGATACTCATTGTGAAAGAATATTTTGAAGTTGTCAAAACACATTTCACTTGGAAAATATATTGAATGTGATATTGGTTGTAAAAGAATATTCTCAAGTTGTCAAAAAACATTTTCGATGCTAAAAAAATAACATCTATCAGGTTCTTCTTATTGTATGTGGGAATAACTTTTGAACATCTATCAAGTTATTATTATCTGTGGGAATAGATTTTGATTTCGGAATAGGATAGGCAAATGAAAAGGCCTGAATAGGACTTTTATGTGGAGGTTGAAATTTTAGGTAAAAACCATTTATGTTGTATTCTACCTTGTTGAATAAGGCTTTTACACTAGCTTATTAGGAAAACACCCCTATTAGGGTCTTAACTAAAAGAAAACCATTGTTTTAATTAAAAGAAATCCATGAATAGGAATTTTATGTGGAGGTTTAAATTTTAGCTAAAACCCATTTCTATTGTATGTTACCTACTTGAATTAGGATTTTACACTAGATTTTTAGGAAAACACCCCTATTAGGGCATTGACTAAAAGAAATCCATATTTGTTTTAATTAAAAGGAAGTCATTGATTTAGCATATATTCCTAATTTAGTTGAAAGGCTTATAGTCATGTGATTTAGTATATTCACATGTTATTTGAAAGGTTTATAGTCTTGTGCCTCAATATAAATAAGTTAGTGAAATGTATCTTCATTAATTATGTGGTTGGTGTGAAAGCATACAAGATTTTGGATCATGTAAATGAGAACACTAAGTGTAAGAATATCATTTTAAGAAAACTAAATTATTTTCCCATAGATATCCTATAGATGCATAGTTCTAGAACACAGTGAGAAGAAGTTAAGTTCTTTAGATGTTTAGAAACCACCAAATATTAGAAAATTTGAACTAGGTAATAAACCAAAGTTTCATGATTGTACAAATGAGGAGGGTTACAAAATTTTATAAGAGGAACCTGGAATTCCACCATAGCCTTTGAGAAAGTGAACTTGGGAAAAAATGGCAATAGATATATACAATTATACTTTATCAAATTTCAAGTGTATATTTCATTTTTTCACTTGCAAAAATGAGCCTATAGCTTAAAAAAAATGAAAATCAAGGACTACTAAAATTGAGCATGTATAAGCAGATGAATTATTTTTATACTAAGAATAATATCAAAGTATGGTTTCCTAATGGATGAACCCCTAGATGCAACTATGTGTTCTAGGAAAAGGTAAGTGTTCAAGGAAAAGATAAATTCAATAACATCCTTCATAAGTAGAAGGTGCTAATATTGGTTGTGAAACAATATTTTGAAGTTTTCAAAGCACACATAGAGTGAGATATTTTCACTAGCTAAAAAAGATAGCATTTATCAAGTTCTTATTATAGGTAAAAATAGGATAGCGGAATGTGCACAGGGGCTTCACTATGGGAGAAATACCATATCACGTCGGTTCATATTGGGGGATATTTATTGAGGGAAAAATGACATAATATATTTAGGGATATGTAGGGAGTAAAGAGTTTTTATATTAGTAGGTATAAAAAAATGGAGCTCAAAGTTAATGAAAAATTATAAAGGGCTATAAGAAATATTAATGAAAAAATGGATACCTACAATATCTAGTGAAAGTAGGGACTTTTAAAATTGGGAAGGTGTATTTGGTTTGTGTTGGTAGGGGGTTAAATAATGTGACCTTTAGAGGTATTTTCCAATATGTAGTCAAATTAAGGGTATTGTTTAGTATGTATCAAACACAGGTGATATGCTAAAGGTTCATTGAGTGAAGCCCCCATTAGAGTGTGAAGACATCATTCCAATATGGTGACTTTAGAAGAGGAGATATATTTGACACAATTATATATCTATGTTGAAAAACATAAGTAATTCTTGCATGAAAAATCTATATGGTCTCAAATAGTCACCCAAAACATGCCATCATAAGCTAGATTATTTTATCTCGTGTTTAAGGGTTTCAAATAGTTGCCCAAAACATGTTATCAGAAGCTAGATTATTTTATCCCAAGTTTAAGGGTTTAAAGATATAAATTGGACCACTGTCCATATTAGAGATAAGATAGGAATTGTATGGCCAAGATCACTGATTAAGAATTGACTCCATATTACATCAAAATTTTAAATAAAAATAAAAACTAAAAGTGGGAGCATATCATTGGAGCAAACCTTATCTGCTAGGGCATTGGATTGATAGGAAAAGCCTCCCCCCTGCCCACCCTATATTCTGGCTATATACACTTACATATATTTTACTTCCAGTCACATAGGTCTATTAAAACTATGTGCTTTGTATTATTACGTCGTAAGGCATTCCCCCTGGGAAGAAATCCCCCACGAACTTGTCAATCACGTAGTTGAAAATTGAAACGCCAACGCATTTAATATTATATTGCAAGAAAACTTGCATGGCTTGTTGTTTATTGACAGATATGCATACTCCTAGTTATGCTTTCTCGTATATTTGCAAGTTAATTTTCATATTTATTTTCATTTGTCAATGATCTCTCCATGGTATGAGAAAGTTATTGAAATTTGGAAGTATAATATATCTAGTATTGTTCTCTGTGCTTGTTTCTTTTTGTCATATATTCATATAATAATGAGGATTAGGTGCAATGTTTGCCGAGTCTTGAGAAAGGGTTGCAGTGAGTTATGCGTTCTTCGGCCCTGCCATCACTAGATAAGGACAACAAAGTTGCAAGTTAATGTCATTATTTTTCTTAACCAAGTTTTATGGACGTGTTGGTTTAACGAATCTCATAACCAAGGCCCCCAACCAATTGAGGTGTGCAAAAGTAATGTTTGCATGGATTTATCTTAATGTAAACTTGGGTATTTTTCCCTTATTTGAATACACCAAATCCAAAAATACCTGTCTAACATGGAGTTTGAGGTTGTACAAATATAGTGGATTTATATTGACAAATTCATTTAAACTAGGACCTGATTTTAAGCGCAATACTGCATAGTTATGTTTACAAAACCTTTTTAACATGGGTTTCACTTGTAGCTCTTGATTGTCTATTTATGTTTTGCATATAATGATAAATCAACCAATTTAGTGCCCATCCCTTAATTTCATACACATCTCTTGAATTTCCAAAATGCATATTAAACCATGGGCCTATCAGAATTATTATGTTCAATTGACTCCCTGCATTATATAACTTAGGTATATTTTTGTGTCACAATTTTTATAAATCTCACCGATTTATTAAGGAATTGACTCCTTGCATTATATAACTTGGGTACATTTTGTGTCTCAATTTTTATAAATCTCACCAATTCATTGAGGATACAAAAGGCAAGTATGAAGAAAGATTGTTAGATTGAAAAATAAGGTTTACTTTTAGGATTTTATTCATTATACCTCTTCCTTCGAATAAGCTCCCTCTCATTCATTCACAAATCGAAGAGAAATAGACATGACAATCCATAAAAGTAATTTGAGTGGTGGGTGGTGTATATCTATTGAAGACTCTTTTTATTGGATGCTTGTTGCAAGATGGTTAATCTGATATATGGATCACTTGGCCTTTTTCTATCTAACAAATAGACAGAATTCCATGCGACAATAGACAACATCCTCCAGTAATCTATGAAAGGCAATTTAGTGTCCACAAATCCTAAATTTATGTTATCAATGAAAGGGATGGCTGGTTGTGAGTAGCACAAAGCAATGAAGGGTAGAGGAAGAGGCAAATTCAAAGGCTTCAAGCATGAAAAACCTAAGCATAAGGAACAAGAAAGTGCACTGGTTGGAAATCTTTATGGTTCAAGAATTTAATATAATGACCACCATAGTGTAAAAGAGACATTATAAGATTTAGGAAATGGCAAATTTAATGGGGAGTACATAGAGATATATTAGATGTCTATATTCGAGCAGGAAAAGAAGCAGTATATATTCTATTTTTTTCAATACTTCTAAATTATGATCAAATCACTCGCTAGTGAAGTCCAATAGAGAAGTCCAATGGTTGAGTCCATCCGGCGCAGGAAAGCTAACACATATACAAATTGAACAAAGCACACACACAGTTGCATCCCTCCAAACCTATCGAGCAAAAAACGATGGTCTTGAGAACAAGTTTCCATATTTCCTTCTGTAGCAGACGATGGTGAATTAAAGGTAGAAAACATAGATGTTTGGTGTCTTTAGCACTTATATCATAAGCTACTCTTCTGGTAGAATAAGGTCCACCTATGACCCAAAGAGTATAGTAAGAATAAGGTCCACCTTTTGCTCGGAGAGTATAGAAAGAAATCCCCATTTATTTTTTCATTTCTTATTGTGGATAGGATCCTCTATTACTATGTCTCTTCCTCGCTACCTAGATGGGTAGAGGTTTGACTATTGGACTATATGTTCTAGTTATGATTGTGGGCCAATTCTAGTGCGTTCGAGGCTTGCCAATGGTGCCTTGGGATTAGTAGATAGATGTTCCTTGATGGATGGGTGGAATAATGATATTTGAATTGAAAGCCAATCCTAATGTATACCTTCCTTTTCCTGCTTATTAGAAAATGCAATTATAAACTCTTTTATTTCTTCCCCTCAAATCACTATTCTAAGTTCGAAGACAAAATACAAATATGTGGCATGCATTACTTACGAGCATGTTGCTTTAAGCTTGCTTAACACCTTGTGAGCCTCGAAGCCTTGGGAAAACAAAGTATCCAACTCCTAAAAGGTTGAGGAAGCTATTGGAAAGTGCTACAACAAAAGGTTATTCTGAGTGATACTTTGAGTTAATTTTTTTACACCCCAATTAACTCTACATTAGCTTAATGCTATCTATAATTACTACCTACTATTATGTCCAAATAAACACCAGTCGAGTCACCTGTCAATCACGTAGTTGAAAATTGAAACCTCGACGCATTAAATATTATATTGCAAGTAAACTTGCATGAATTGTTGTTTATTGAGAGATATG
>APFE031466757.1:0-57256 GCA_000404065.3 Pinus taeda
ACTTCTATGTAAGTATCAACATTCTTTGATCACGACGCTACAAACTTATAGGCAATTTATTTAATATTTTGTAACCCAACCATTAAACAATGAATATAACAGCTGGGGTCAAAACCCTCTTCAACTGAATGGATTTAAAAGTTCTCATTCGGTTCCTGGATTCAAGAATTATATCAATATCGTTTTTATTATTTATTCTGCACTCATATGGTTGGAAATGTACGCAACAACCACCAAGTCATTTACTTTCGATTCTCTTTTGTTCCCTGTTGCAAAGAGGGTTTTCACATTTTTCTGCATCTGTAAATATTAACTATCGATGGTTTTCAGAGCTCTGGGTCTCTCAGGCCTTTTGCAGTTTGGTTTGCCTTTCATAATTTTTATGTAGAACTTTGATTCTGTATCACGTAGAACTATGACTCTGCAAGTACAGTTTCATTGTTAGCTTTGTAAATATTTTTCCTTAGCAATATGGGTTGGACAAGAAGGGTGGAGAGAAAAATATTGTTGTTTTTGATCTTGATGATGGCACGTTTGATGTCAGCGCTTTGACTATTGACAACAGAGTTTTTGAGGTTTTGGCTACAAACGGTGATACCCATCTTGGAAGTAATCTGTTTGCACTCTGTATGGCAGTTTTAAATTACGAATTTGAATAGGTGGTTATTATTGACTTTTTTGGTTGGCTTTCGAGCTTTGAACTTACCGGATGTACACTAATACGCAAGTGAGGACTTTGACCAAAGAATAATGGAATATTTCATCAAATTGATCAAGAAAAAGCACGGAAAGAATATTAGTAAGGATAGCAGAAATGAAATAAGACATTCAATGTGCTCCTTGTAATATAGGTATAAACAAAACATCTAAAAAAAAGTAATTGCACAATGATCCAGTGCAAGAAAACAAGGTTTTTCACAAACCAATTAACTCTTTTATAAAATTCAACAATTCCAATTTAATAATCCTATCGGCCTCTCTTTGTACCTTTTGGGACAATTGCTAGTATAATCGTATATCTAATTATTCAACAGCTTACGCTAAAGTCTTAAGAACGTTTCGGGTAAAAAACAAACCGTCAAAACAACGTCTTATAAACTTTAACGCACGTCACAAAAGACGGCCTATAAACTTTAACCCACGTCACAGAAGACTGCCACTTCGATTTTTCAAACGTTAAATACGAATAAAATGAGTCATGAAGGGCAATTTGCCGGTCAAATTCCATCGCGCACCCGATGACTCGGAGATAAGAGCGTGTGGACTCCAGATTTCGTTTCTGAATACACGTGCACTAAAATTTTTGTTTTTTTCTCCACCTCACAACTAAATTCTTGTTTTTCCTTTGCTGAGTTTGTAACGTTCGCTGAACGACGATATGCACAGCCGTCACCATCGAATCTAAAATTACATGCGCGTAGTCTAAGCATACCTAGTCGTCATGGCTTGCGGTCACCAAAAGTCAAAGTTGGCTCACCATGACTAAAACTCAACGTTTTCTCACAAGTGTTAAATCTCGTGGGACTGTGCCTGGTAAGTTACAGTCAATACCCTGTTCCTCAACGTGTATTTCTATCTATATATAGATAGACATATCCGTTTTGGAAAAACAAGATAGATATATGCGCCTCTGCATCTTAAATCCACAGTTAATATTTCATTGGAGTTCAGATTTTCAGATCAGCAATTACCAAGCTCTACGCTTCCAAATTGTGATTCGATGTTTCCCTCCCACTACATAGCGCTGGCATTGCGCCGCCAAATATGGAGAAACCCTCCAGAGTCCCGACAGCGCCATTCCCGGCCTCCTCCAGAGGAAAATCCCGGAAAATTTTGCCGCAAATTTAAGGGAATCCGAATGCGAAAATGGGGGAAATGGGTGTCCGAAATTCGGATGCCGAAATCGACAGGGAGGATCTGGCTAGGATCCTATAAAACTGCCGAGCAAGCCGCCCGTGCTTACGATGCGGCAGTGTATTGCCTGAGAGGCCCCAACGCCAAATTCAATTTCCCCGATTCCGTGCCCCCCATTCCATCTGTGTCTTCTCTTTCTCATCAGCAAATTCAAGTCGCTGCCGCCAAATATGCCTTGAACGAAATCCCTTTAACTTTGCCCTCTCTGCAGAACATCAATAATAAGAATAACAGGATGGAGAAACCGCCATCGCCGTCACGATGGTCTCTGGCTTTAGAAACGGAGTGGGCTTGTGACAGTGGGTTTCAGAAATTGCCGTCTATTGACTCAGAGAAATAATATTGCATGATCTTCAAGAACATAATCTATGAACAAACAAGGGTGATTTTGATTAAAGAGTTCTAATGCGGGGCTAATCTCTGCATAAAATCTAGAATATACTTCGACAAACAATCTAGTCTTGAGGCGTACCTGGGTAAATATTTAAGTTTTGGTAAAGCTCGGCATTCAGTAACTAGCTAGAGATATTAAAGTCAAATTGTTCAGTAGTTATTGTTTTATTCTATTGTATTTCCCGTTTGCTATGCCCTGAAAATTCAAAAAACAGTGGCATAATGCTTCAACGGAGTTAAGATTTTGTTCCACAGTACATGGCTGTTCTTGTCTATACATATGCGTAGCTCTCGTCCTATGTTTTTTCCACTATAAGACTTGAAATTTAATCAACTTATACGGATAATCTAGCATTGCAGTCACAGTTATGATGTGTCCCTTCCGACTCAATGTAAGGACCCATGTATAATTAGAATTATGGATTAGTACGAGATGCAAAATCCGGGTTTATAGGAGCAAATGCGGACAATATTGGTTAAAGTACCCATGAACAAGAATCAAAAGAAGTGAGCGAAAACATCTCAAAAAATTACAAAGAGAAACGTGAATCACATAGGATTTTTAAGCATGGAATTACATTTGGAACAATCACATTGTAGCTTCACTTGGACTTTCTACATTAGAGAATGTATATCCACAATTCAATAAATCTAAGCGGTTTTCGCATATCTACATAATATTTTCATAACATGGCAACATAAATACAATGTGATTCACTGTTTGTCCTTCCCATCACACTGCGTTGGCATGGCCTCGCCAACATGGAGAAAGCCTCCGGAGACCATCATTCGCGGTCTCCACCTAGGCAAAATTGAAACCAATTTAAGGGAATCAGAATTTCAAAATGGCGGGAGTTCGGATCCGAAATCCTGATGCCCAAAACTAGAGAGAAGATACGTCTGGGCTCCTAAAAGACGGCAGAGCATGCCGCCCGTGCTTATGAGGCGGCAGCGTATTGCCTGAGAGGTCCGAACGCCAAATTCAACTTCCCCGATCCTGTGTCCTCCATTCCCTCTGCGTCTACTCTTTCCCGTCACCAAATACAAGCTGCCGCCGCCAAATATGCCTTGGCCGAAATCTCTTCGACTTCGCCCTCTCTGCAGAATATAAAAACTAGTAAGGATAAAGCGAGCCATCCTCGACCGTATTCAGTTTCCGAAGCGGAGTGTGCTTGCGACAATCGGAAGATCTCCAACATGCTGAACTTCGGGCTGTGCCAGTGTCCGTTTGATGGCCATCGCAATCTCAATTTGGAGAAAATCCCGTCGATTGAGGGGGCGTCGGTGTTGGGGTTGATTCCAAACTTGCAGGAAGGAAGAGGGGCAAAACTAGGGCTACAACTTGTAGGACCCCACAGATTTGTGGAACTTTTGAGAGATTTCTGGAACTTACAGGGAAGAGAAGGAAAGAAACGTTCCACTTGTCAAATGAAAATCCCATATCTTTATTTTGTCACCGTGTCGAGCAAGCATCTGGTTTCGACCCCATCGTCTTTGCATTTTTGTTTACGTGACGTGGCACAAGATATTTATTTATACATTGGCTTGGCAAAATAAATTAATCTGTCAAAATCTTGTTTGAAATTGAGTTTTTGAGCGCAAACTTGTAACTAACTAACTTGGTAGTGTTAGCAAATTGTATTTAATTCTCTCCTTCCTAATTATATAATTATTTTATAAGAGAAGTGTTAGAGAGTATAACTTTTTATTTGTCTGAAGTATGATGAACAGTTGGAGTTTGATTCTAGTATTTGGGAGGTTGGTTAGATTTAGTCGGTTGGCTAGATTGATGTGACTTTCTGAGGTTCGTTTAGTCGAGTTAATTGTGAAATTAATATAGTTTTTTAAATATTGAGAAACCATTCACATATTTATATGGTAACATTTTTTAATTATATAAGCGTGCTTATAAAATTTAATTTTTTTATTAGAGTGGACTTGGTCTTGACTCCAGCATTGAAGGTCCCACGAATATGGTAGGAGTAGCGTCGTCAATATTTGTTTATCTACCAAATATATTGTAAGAGTATATCTTATTTGGACGTGATGTTGCAAGTTGGAAGCTACATTATTATTTTTGTTGTGTGTTATGTGGAACATTATATTGTAAGAGTATATTTAATTGGAAACTTATCTTGTTCATATTACTTACAACTAAAATTTCTAGTCAAATTTGGGATGTGCAAAACACCAAAGAGTGTTCTAATTCTTCCACCCACTTAGGAGAACATCATCACCATCATATCTTTCGTACTAGCTAAACCACTCAATATGAAGAGTCATATAAAAGGATGCCCCTAAGCTAACCAACCATGCCTCATGATCCACATGTATACTTCAAGAAGCAAAGTACACATTTCCTCATTTGAGGGGTGTTTTTCTTTTGCCAAAGGAACACCATTAGGTCTCTTCCTTTTCTCTACAATTTTGGATCTATATTTTTCTTCTAATTCCCTTATTTTAAACATATAAAACATACATTTTGATATTTTCCTAGAGATTTATATCTTTCTCTAAATATAAATTCCCTCTTTGACGACATATTTTTGTTTCTATTATGAGAACATGCTCTTTTAAACAAGGCATAATGTATATGTGTTTTGAATTTCATTTTTTTTTATATCATCTCCTGGAATAACAAGGATGAGACTATTTCATTGAAGCCTAAAGTAGTTGCACTATTACCTATGGAAAGTAGTTGCATTATTACGTATGGAAACAACGAGACTATCCCACAAGTTGTTGGTATTATGATGCATGTGTTGTACTTGATGGAAACCCACTTGTAGCAGAACAACTCACTTGTACATGGTAACTAGATGAATCTACAGAAGAGATATCAGATGTGACAGAATGCATGGCAGTAGTATTTATAGATGTGATGAAATGTAGGGCAGCTTCAAGGAATCATTTCAGAAGGCAACTCACTCAAATGACAGATTACAGTACAGGTTAACATCACAAAGTTACAGATCGGATTTCATAGAATGAAGAAAGAGAGGTATACACAGGTTCACCATTGGCCAAGACACATATACACGCAGGTTCACTGTATAAAAAGTCGCATATATGTAGACACGCACTTTCACGGAAGAAAAAGTGTGTATACCTTGAAAAACTAAGTTTTTGGTCTGAAGTATTTGTTCCATGGTATTTTGATCCATGGTATTGGTCCAAAGTATTTGGTCCGAGGTATTGACCGTTGGTATTTGATCCAAGGTATTGGTCCTAAGTGGTTTTGGTCGATGGTATTGAGAAAAGCCTAAAACTATATAAGGAGGAGAAAATCATTAGGCCAAGGTAGAGAAGTATTGAATATTTGATGAAGTGTGAGATCCAATATGCAGGTTATGGGTTTATGATGCTCTACTTGATATGAACCAAGGAGGAACCTTAGTGGTTGATGAAGGACAAGATCTAATGATGGATCAGGATCTTAAGGCTTGGAATGAATTATCTTTATATGGTTTGATCATGTTTATTCTAGATCTGTATACTGATGCATGTGTTGTTCTGTAAATATTATGATCTGAGTATAATTGAAGTCTGGAATAGCTGCAAATTGTGAATGAATATTTACAGATGTATACGTTGGTTGGCTTTGGTAAAAGCCCGTACACATGCAGGTTCGACACATCGAAGTAGCATATACCTTATGAACTATGATGTTTGAAGTTACAATTGGTTCTGGTTGTTGATACAGAGTTCTGGGATTTTTCTTTATGTTCTGGTGAATGCATTTTGGTAACAGTGTTCAGACTGATTAATATTGATTTACTTCAGTAAGGATGGATGAGAACTAATAATGGATCAGGATCATAATGACTTATCATTATGTGACCTGATGGGCTAGATCTGGTTGCTAACACATGTATTATCCTTTATATGTGATGATCTGGGTATGTCTAAAGTCGGGAAGTGCAGCGAAGTTATAAGTAAGTACTTGCAGATATATACGTTGGTTCACCTTGATGAAGTTGCGTATACACGCAGATTTGGCTCTTCCAAGTTGCGTATACACTCTAATGCATGGTTTTGAGGTTACAGCTGGTTCTGAATAATGATGCAGTGTTTTGGGTACAAATATGTGTACTTGCTACAGTGATCTCTCTGTTCTAGTTGATTTTTTGAAGTTGATTAAAGTATGAATGAATGGTTGATTCAGTTGTGACAGAGGTCTATCAGTGATTGATTGAGTTTGGTTGATTCAGAAAGTAATGATTGAGTTTCAATGATTGGTTGATGCAAATGTATCTGATAGTTGTATTGCAATGGTGATTGATTTTTAGCTTCAATGTTGTTGATGGGTCTAGTATGAAAATTGGAGAAACATGGCCTTCAGATTATGATGTTGTGTTCCAGGAGTATCCAGTTTGAAAATTTATGCAACATGGTCCTTGGAGGAGGAGAGAAGGTCATAACCTTCTGTAGGTCGGCGCCTACGTACTGGTAAACATATCGGCCAGTACAAGAGCAAGGGGTTAGTGCTCCCTTCCAGTAGTAGCTAGAGAACGAGATAAGGTTGTAGCCTTCTGTAGGTCAATGCCTACATACTAGTAAACAAATCGGCTAGTATAAGAGCTAGGGGGTTGTAGCTCCCTTCTAGTAGAAGCTGGAGAATGAGAGAAGGTTGTAACCTTCTATAGGCAGAAGCCTACATACTGGTGTGATTCTGCACCAGTACAATGTTGAAAACATATTTTCTTAATATTAAAAGAATATAGAGACGATAACAACAGGTGGTTTTTACCCACATTGGGTTTCCACCTTAAATCTTGGTGTTCATGTGTGTTGCTTATGTGTAATGGTTCACTCTATTATTAATTGCATATGGTTACTATTTAATTTTAATAAAGCACTGATGCACAAATTAAAGATCAATATATGATGAATTAACTGAATCATTAGTTTATAGGATATGCGCTTGTTTCCTTAAGCACAGTTGCGTGTACACACGGGTTACCCACATGGAAGTAACGTATACAAATTTGAGTATGAAAAGAAAAAAATTATTGACTTGACTAATACTGATTCACCCCTCCCCCCCTCTCAGTATTATTTCCAACAATTTGTATCAGAGTAGGTTCTTCGGTAGAAGCTTGATCACTTGAAGGAGATCCGTACAAACAACAAGAACGAAGCTAAAGAAGAAAGCACCTCAAAAGAAGAACACAACTCAAAGGAACGATGACAGTAGGAGAGACAATTGGCCATTAGATGGAAGCAAGGATTCAGATTCCAAATCACCTCATGATGAACAAGAAAATGAAGCATCAAATAAAATGATAGATCAACAAGATCTACTTAACAAAAGAGAGTGTGCCCTCAAAGAAGAAGTTACCAGATTAAAAGCTCAGCTGGAGTGTGCCTTCAAAGTACGTCAAATGCTACAGGATGAAGTGATATCATTAAAAAATAAGCAAACTGAAGAACAAGAAAATGAGATTCTCAAACTAAGGCAATAAGTGGAAGAAGGAAGGCAAATTGAAGAAATCTTGAAGAAGGAATATCTGGAAAAAGAAGAACAACATCAAGTTGAGGTAAATATCTTAAAATGTAAATTAGAGAAAAACAACAAACTGTTACGATTTCAAGATTGTACTAAGATTTTGGATAATGTTCTTAGTAGTCAAATGTCTCCTACCATCAAAACTGGTCTTGGTTTTCGTGAATCTGTTGAAGGTGAATCTAGCTCACAAGGTCAGGCAGGGAACTCTAATCCAAAATTTGGAATGCTCAACAAGGAGATAAGAGGTCAACCCCATCAACAACCAAGTAAAGAAAGTCTTCAAAGAAAATCTTTTACTCATAACTGTGGAAGTGATAGACGGTTATTTCCTCAAATGAATAATGTTGAATGTTTTATATGTCATAATATTGGACATGTTGCAGCTAGATCTAGAAGTAGAATGGTTCAAGATCGTCACATAAAAAGATCATCATGTTTCAGGTACTTTAAGGGATATTGTTTTACTTGCAATATGTTTGGTCACAAAGCCATTGACTGCTATAGAAGAAATATGAAACATGTAAGATGTTATGCATGTAACAGTATTGGAAATATAGCAAAGGAATGCAGGAGAAAATATTGGGCACCATACCAAAAGGAGAAAATATTATCACACTCAAAGATATGGAAGAAGAAGGAAGTATAGTCAGAAAATGTGGCATGACACAATGTACAGACATGACAGACTTCAGAGAAGTTAAAAGTATGAAACTTCAATGTTCTAAATCTCATACGCAAGTTTCATAAAGACAAGTCACGTATATACACGAGTTCGAATCTGCACAGTTGTGTATATGTAGGTTTGAGAAAAATGCAGTGGGACAGACTCTAAAAAAATGGTTTGATATGGTTCAGACAATTATCAGTTATCTTTTTTGTCGTGATGATAGATGAATACAGTTTGCGGATGTTATTTAGAAGTGTTTTTGATCCTCACAAGTTGTTGATAACTTGATGTATATCTGATTGATGATGATGCCTTGATACTTCTTACTAATATATGCAAGGATTAGATTTGACAGTGAACAGGTGGAACAGGTTCAGAGGAGAACATTCTATGCTTCTAATAAAGCATTGTTGGCATTATGTTTAGAAGTCTTTGGTACCTAATCAATGATGATGATGCTTATATGGCTAAATGATACATCTTGCTATGATATGGTTATGAGTTCCCCATGATAAAATCTGATATGATTCTTGGGGTCACATAGTTGGTGTTCAAATCATATTTGTGGATGATTGTGGATGACTCTTTGATGATGCATATAGTACATATATGTTGCTTACATGATGATCTTCATAAGGACAAAGAGAAGTACAAATCTTGAGTACACAACTTCATTATTTGATGATGAGCCACTCATTTCCTTTATGCTATTGTCATCATGCCTTCAAAGATGCATAAAATTCATATGGTGTAGTTATGATTTCTATAGTTCTTGGCTCTCACATGGTTAAGGATTTTTGTTGTTGATGATATCAAGAAATCTTGACAAGTGACCATAATCTCATGGTTTGCTAGATACATATTGCTATGCTGGATACATGGATGATTACTTAAGTTGCATATTGCATTTGGAAGGTCTCTTGAAGACATGGCTTACTTAGTCACATAATGATGAGTTATTACCTTATGATGATAGGTTGATACTCACATAGGTTGATTATCATGGTTGATGCTTATCAGATGTGGGTTGTTCCCTAGTGATGATACATGGTTGATATATTGAAGGTCCTTGTGGAAAGATCATGCAGTTCTTGATGATGATGTGAAAGATCATGTGATGGCTATGGTGTTTTCACATATGATATGGTGTCACTGCTTGGAGATATGACATATGCCAAGTTGATTTATGGAAGGAAACGAGGCAAGTTGATCTTGATGAGGTCAATAGGATGAGTTGATATCTATATGCAGACATACTTTGTCACAGATTGATGATATTTACACTGACATGGACATATACAGGTTGTTGGTATGGATACTGTTGACAGATGCTTATGGAGCAGATCATACATGGTGTATGATAGTTGCTGATGAGTATGATGGTCTTGTTTAGATATGTAGTCTTTGTTATAAATTTCATGTATATCATTCAATGTAAAGGTCATATCAAGACCCATGATGTAATAATTTGTCTCTATCTGTTGTAGTATTTTGATGAGTCCCTTTTGGTCATATGATGTAATTTGTACCCCCACTATCCATGGGAAGGATGATGTAATATTTCAGTCATGTATAAACAGTTCGTATATCCCCACTTGGATGGGTGGATGAGTCAAGTTTAGTATATCCCCATTTGGTTGGGAGAATGAATGTATGTACTAGTCATTGGTGATAGGAAGGTCAAACTCACATAGTTGAGTTATAGATTCATGTTATTTTTCTTGAAAATATTTGCAGACTCTGCATGTGCTCAGGGGGAGCATGGATGATACAGTACATCTCAGCATGAACAAAGGGGGAGTTTAATAAGAGAAATCAGCATGTGACTAGGGGGAGCATGATTAATGCTCAGCTATTCAGATATGAAAGTCTTCATTTTGGTATGCCCTTTTCTCTTGATATCAAAGGGGGAGAATATCTTGGTTCGCCCTTTGCCCTTGATGTCAAAGGGGGAGATTGAATTGGTGTTGTTGTTTCCATCAAGTCCAAAGGGAGAGATTGTTTGCATTATGGTGCATGAGTTGTACTTGATGACAACCGACTTGTAGTAGAACAAATCACTTGTACATGGTAACTAGATGAATCTACATAAGAGATATCAGATGTGACAGAATGCATGGCAGTAGTATTTATAGATGTGATGAAATGTAGGGTAGCTTCAAGGAATCATTTCAAAAGGCAACTCACTCAAATCACAGATCACAATACAATAGGTTAATAGCATAGAGCTATAGATCAGATTTCATAGAATGAAGAAAGAGAGGTATATGTAGGTTCACCATTGGACAAGCCACGTGTACATGCAGGTTCATTGTATACAAATTCGCGTATACGTACACATGCACTTTCACAGAAGGAAAAGCACGTATACCTTTGAGAACTAAGTTTTTGGTCTGAAGTATTTGGTCCATGTTATTTTGATCCATGGTATTGGTCCAAAGTATTTGGTCTGAGGTATTGACCCTAGGTATTTGATCCAAGGTATTGGTCCTAAGTGGTTTTGGTCCATGGTATTAAGAAAGGCATAAACCTATATAAGGAGGAGAAGATCATTAGGCCAAGGTAGACAAGTATTGAAAATTTGATGAAGTGTGAGATCCAATACGTAGGTTATGGGTTTATGATGATCTGCTTGATCTGAGCCAAGGAGGAACCTTAGTGGTTGATGGAGGACAAGATCTAATGATGGATTGGGATCTTAAGGCTTGGAATGAATTACCTTTATATGGTTTGATCATGTTTATTCTAGATCTATATATTGATGCATGTGTTGTTATGTAAATATTATGATCTAAGTATAACTGAAGTCTAGAATAGCTTCAAAATTATGAATGAATATTTACAGATGTATATGCTAGTTCGCTTTGTTAAAAGCACGTACACACACAGGTTAGACACATTGAAGCAATGTATACCTTATGAGCTATGATGTTTGAAGTTACAATTGGTTTTGGTTGTTGATACAAAGTTCTGGGTTTTTGCTTCATGTTCTGGTCACTGCATTCTAGTAACAGAGTTCAGACTGATTGATAGTGATTTGGTTTAGTAAGGATGGATGAGATCTAATAATGGATCAGGATCATAATGACTTATCATTATGTGATCTGAAGGGCTAGATCTGGTTGCTAACACATGTATTATCTTTTATATGTGATGATCTTGTTGCTAACACATGTATTATCTTTTATATGTGATGATCTTGGTATGTCTGAAGTCGAGAAGTGCAACAAAGTTATAATTAAGTACTTGCAGATATATACGTTGGTTCACCTTGATGAAGTTGTGTACACATGCTGGTTTGGCTCTTCCAGGTTGCGTATACACTTTGATGCATGTTTTTGAGGTTACAACTAGTTCTAAATAATGATGTAGTGTTCTGGGTACAAATCTATGTATTGCCTACAATGATCTCTCTGTTCTAGTTGATTTATTAAAGTTGATTAAAGTATGCATGAATGGTTGATTCAGTTGTGATAGAGGTTCAGAGGTTTTCAGTGATTAATTGAGTTTGGTTGATTAAAAAAGTAATGATTGAGTTTCAGTGATTGGTTGATGCAGATGTATCTGATAGTTGTATTGCAGTGGTGATTTATTTTGAGCTTCAATGATGTTGATGGTTCTAGTATGAAAATTGGATGAAACATGGCCTTTAGATTATGATGTTGTTTTCCAGGAGTATCCAGTCTGAAAATTTATGAAACGTGGTCCCTGGAGGAAGAGAGAAGGTCGTAGCCTTCTGTAGGCCAACGCCAATGTACAAGAGCTAGGGGTTGGATCTCCCTTCTAGTAGCAGTTGGAAAACGAGAGAGGATTGTAGCCTTCTGTAGGCCGGCGCCTACGTACTAGTAAATATATCGGCTAGTACAAGAGCCAGGGGGTTGTAGTTTCCTTCCAGTAGAAGTTGGAGAACGAGGGAAGGTTGTAGCCTTCTGCAGGTGGGTGCCTATGTAGTGGTATGAGTCTGCGCTAGTACAAGATTTTAAACAGGTTTTTATTATATTAAAAGAAGACAACAGTAGGTGGTTTTTGACCTGCATTCGGCTTCCACCATAAATCTTGGTGTTCATGTGTGTTTCTTATGTGTGACACTCTATTATGTTTTTATTGTACCTAGTTACTGTTTATATGGTTAATGAAGTTTTGATGCACTGATTAAATATCAACATATGATGAATTAACTGAATCATAAGTTTGTTGGATATATGCTAGTTGCCTTATACACAGTTGCATGTACACGCGAGTTCCCTTAACTGAAGTAGCGCATATAAATCTGATTATGGAAATGAAAAGTTATTGACTTGCTAATATTGATTCACCCACCCCCCCCCACCCCTCCGTATTATTTCCAACACAAGTCTCATAAAGAAGATGCCAAATTAATATAGTTATCTTGATTTGAAATCTTAATAATAATAGATAATAATTAATTTACCATAGTATTAAAGATGTTCAGATGCTCTATTATCCATCCTTCATCCTTAGTTTATGTCTTTTCCCATTAAAACAATTTGTTCAATGGGGACATACACTAATACAACTCCCCTAACTTGTTCCATAATGCCCTTGCTATAAATTCTCCTAAGATATTCAATAATATTGAATTTGAGAGACACGATCTTATTATGCTCATTTTCCTTTCGAGCCAACTTTTCCTATTCTTCTTTCGACATCCTTGTTTGTAAAATTCCAAATCCATAGTAATCCACTGATTTTTGTCCACCAATAAATCTTCCATTTTGAGCTTCCATAGCTCATAACCCTACCCATTAAGTTTCTCAATCTTTGTATTTTCTTTTTGTTTCCTTTTACTACAAGAATTAATGAATTCTTTAGAGCACCCATTATAGGAAGGTCTACCGTAACCCCAATGCAAACCCCAAAAGAATCTTTTTGAAGCCAAAATTGTTATGATATAAAATGTAGGTTTTAACCATGAATTGTTAATTATTGTAAATAGATAAAGAAAAGATATGCATGCACACATTCACATAGATATTTTATCCTAAACCACCAAAACTAGGAATCCCAACTCTCTCTCTCTCTCTCTCTCTCTCTCTCTCTCTCTCTCTCTCTATATATATATATATATAAAACTATGGTTTCTTAACTAAAATTAAAAAATCATAGGCTAAACCACCATACGCCACAAAACTACTCAAAGTGAAACTTTGTGCCGAAAAATGTAAAAAACCACTCATTTTTTTTCATGGGCACTTCCCTCAAACCTGTTATGATTAATGCCATGTACATCTCAAACCTGTTATTATGTATGCAATGTACATCATTTATATGTACTTGTGCAAACAATATAACACATATAGAAATATTATTAATACCAATTTGGAGTTTTGATCAATTATGAATTGTTTTACTATGCAAAAAAAGAAACATTCACACTCACAAAGTGAAAATTGAATCCATTAATGATAAATGAGTAACAAATGAATATTTAACTCAATTATTATTCCTTTCGAAGGTATAACTCTAACAATAGATTTTCCTATTCACCATTATTAGTTTATCATTGACCAATTAAAGTTAAAATGTTTAACATTGAAAACCAAATATATTCTTTTTTCAATATTATTGAAAAATTTAATTTTGAAGCATTTGATTGAACCATAATTTTGAAGTTATTTTTTTGCCATATTTTTTTATGTAGTTGCAATATTTACGCCATGAATTGTAAATATTTGTGCAATGATTTTTCATGGTTAAGTTTCATAGGAAAACCACCTAAAATTGAAATCCATGAAGATAGTTCATCCTAGCGTAAATAATCTATTTAGAATCAGTTATTCCCACCATAATTTAAGCAAGTATTTTCATAAAATATGAGTAGGAACAAGGTGGAAATATGTTTTCTTCAATTCTTTAACATGTAAGAGTAAAGTTGTAAAATGTGCAAACTTAGTAGTAGTTACTACAATTACAAATATATTTTTTAAATTCAGTGTTTAGTAAATGTAAAGAAATTAATTATTTTATAAAGCTCAATTTTGTAGAATTTTAATTGTGTGATAGTTTTTAGAAACATCCAATATATTGGGTGAATAATATGATTTTTATTTAGGTTATATAAAATGATTAAATAATTTGTGAAGAAACATCATATTATTGATAAATAAGGATTTTTTTATAAAGATAATGAAATAAAGGGGAGAAAGTGTATTATGAAATTTAGAAAAATATTAATTAATATAACTACTTGTATTGTTTATTTATGTTTATTAATATCCTTCCACAACCACATACATCTCTTCCCTATGATATCCAAGATTGAATGGCCATAAAACACAGAAAACCAAATCAAACTACAATTGAATTATCCCGCTATCCTTCCATAACCACATGCATCTCTTCCTTATGATACACAAGATTTCATGGCCACAAAACACAAAAAACCAAGTCAATCTACAATTGAATTAACCCACTCCAGTCTTATCAGGTTGGAATTCAAAGAAAAAGTTATAAGAATCGTCAAACAATTTTATTGCTACTAATGAATAATTGTGAATCGGAAGTGAGATCTCGAGATCTCTTTCTTTATAGAGAGAAACCAAGAAAACTAACTTTGGTGGATGGTAATATAGGATTGGCCATGAAAAAAGGGAGACTATAGATAAAAGTATTTGAATGACTCACACTAGCGAGGGTGGCCACATTAAGATGGTGAGGCGAAATGAGAACGATAACAAAATAGGTAGGGAATGTATATCGTTGTTGTAGGCACTACCATGGACTAGGGCATATATATTATATCACATTTTTTCTTGAATGGAATTTTTTATTAAATTTTTTATAATTTTAATTGTAACTTAGTAACTATTCCATGACATACTTTTAGAGTTTGTGAAATTTGTTTCAGTTGAATCGCCTTGACATTGCTTTGAAACATTGCAGTTATTGAATGACACAAGGAGAATGATGATGATGAAGACTGTATGAATCGAAGTACTTTAGGTGCAAATATATATTACATTTACACATAAAAACACAATTACTCATAGAAATTTTAATACATCTCTACTTTTCTCGCAAAATGCATTATTAATATCCAATCATTCTATACTCACAAATAAGCACAAATAAGATTATGGAGTGAGACAAACATTATATGCTCTATGGATATATACAATAAAGTTTTGTGAGATTTAGGATAAAATAATGTTTATATTTGTATTGAGTATTTTCATTTTATTTTTTATAATATTATGTCTCGTTACATGTACTTGTTCTCGCTTTTTTTGTAAAGTATATATTTTTATGTATATAAATTTTCCTTTAAATGTATTATTAGTTGAGATTTATCTATAGTTTTTTCTAACTCTATAGGGGACTTTTAACTTTTGTTTAACTTTTATTTGAATAAATAATTTTTATTGTAATTATTTATATTTTTATGATATTAAATTTGATTATATAATAATAATAATAGTATAATAGTAATAAATTTATGTTTTTTCTTCTAAACTTAGAATTATTAGTTTGTATTTTAATACATAATTATTTTATCGAGCACAATTTGTTAAGGTTTTCAACCTTTTCTTATGATTTTTTAACTAGCTCTATAACACATACAACAACTATGTAAAATTGTTGCTATCACTAATTTTTCTCATTTATTGATTATAGAATAGATAATGTTCTTCCAGGATTCTTTAACTAATGCTATAGCTTAAACAAAAACCATATAAAATTATTGTTGTAGCTGGTTTTTATTTATTTATTTATTTTTCACTTATTATGTATAAAATAGAGGGTATTTGTGCCCATGACTATGTATTTCTCTACACAATAATTTTAGTAATTTAACAATAATATTACAAGAAAGAAAATGTCACTATTATATGAAATGATTATATTTTTATCACAAGTATTTTTATGATTTGTTAATAGCATAACATCATCCACACAAATTAATAATAACAAAGCATAACTTCTTATATGCATACTTCCCTCCTTTATTCTTTATGATTCAATTTCCTAACTAATTTATATATAATTCTATAAGTCAATTAGAGGAGACATTCTTATTTCATTTTTATTCTACTTTTAATTTTGAATGGTCCTTCTAATTTTATCATTTATTGGAATCCTCAATTTTTCAATGAAATTTTCATATAATTAGAAAGTAACTTTTCTCCACTTTACTTGAATTCTTATATTCTCTATTATTTTCGAAAGTTTTTAGACAAAGATGTATTAACAAATATTGTTTCTTCATATGGACAAGTTATGAGATGTTTCATGGTTGAATGCTTAGGCCAAAAGAAACCCAAAAAAAATCCCACACAATTGTCACATTATTAATCCCTGCTTAGGCAAGAGTCTAGCATCATGTTAAACTCCATGCCAAATTGATCAACACTATGTAATTGTACATTGTACTAAATAATTTGTAATTCATCTACAACATCCATTTAATTGTATATGCACATAATGTAAATATGATTTAAACAAGCCCTAACAAAATTAATAACATAATCGTTAATTTTAATGGCAGAGAATACAATTTTCTTATACACTTATTAATAAAAATTATTCATCTTCAATATTCAATATGAAAATCTAATTCAATTTTTAGTAAAAAGTATCTATCATCAATATTTAACATTAAAATATTTAATGTAATTTTAAAATCAACAAATTAAAGCAATCAATTGAAAGTTTTTAACGTCAGTCACAAACCTTTAAAGAAAAAGACCAAAAACAAGGTCAACCATTTTGATTTTCCTCTTCATTTTAAGGATGTTAAGAATAGCCATAATCCATTGAACGTGAGCATAACTCAAATAGTTTTAAATTATTATATCCCTATATTTTGGAACCCAATTTTACTCCAAGATGCAACAGGAAACTCGTCGTTTTCTTAATTTGTGGTCACAATGGGTGCAAATATGATGAAGCTACGATTTGCGTGTTATTTTTTCCAAAGTATAATTGGGAGTAATTGGGAGTTTTTACATATATGCTCAAGCTACTGTATTTTTTTTAATTTACTTTTAATAAAGAAGAAAATAAAATAAAATCAGGTAGGGAGTATTATCGTATATATAATAAATTATTTAATATAGTTTTATTTGAGTATAATAACTATTAAAAAAATTATTTAATAAAATATGATTTTGAATGGAAATATTTTTTTAATAAGAATATGTATATAGTTATTTTGTATTAAATTTATTAGGTTAATTTTTTCTAAATTGGTAATTTTCTGTTTTTATAATTAATATGAAATATAAATATAATTCAATTTGGAATATTACTATTGTAAAATAATTATTTACTCGGAAAATTTTATGTTATTTTTATGAAAATATTATATAAAAGTTTTAAAATATTATTTTTTATCAATTATTTTTTAAGAAATTACTGAATATCATCTATCATCTATTTACCACTTCAGATTTCAAAGCAATAATCCATATATCATTTTTGCATCTTTTGAAACCTTAGGTGTGATAGGCTTTTTGTTACACTTTTCTTAAAGCTTGGTGTCATACACTTTAACTCTTCAAAACCATTCAAAAACATTAGAAGCTTGGGAGCAATGTGCCCCATATCACCTCTCAAAAATATTTGGATTTGACATTAAAAATTGAACCTCTATCATTTTAGACAAAATAAGTTTTATGTGTTACATTGGTTTAAGATTTAGCAATGTGCTATATATCACATCTCAAAAATATTTGGCTTTGATATTTTGCTCCTCTAAATATTTGGGCATGATATATTGAACCTTTATCATTATAGATAAAATAATTTTTATGTATCACACTAGTATAAGATTTAGCCTGATAAGTCATACACCCTATATCACAACCTTTTAAAATATGTCTGTGATATACATTGTGTATCATTTCTCTTAGACTTTGGCGTGATAGAACTTCAACCTTGAAAACCTTCGCAATGAACGATTTTTTAAGAATTTTATTTTAATGTGTAAAACATTTCACAAACATTTTGTCATATGTGAATCACTTCAAAAATTGGCTTTATATCCCCCTTAAGATGTTTTTTATGCATCACGAAAATCGAATAGTTTGTTTAAGTGTCATACATCACATCATATAAAAAAAGTTTGTTTAAGTGTGATATGTCACATTACAATGAAATTTGTTTAATTTTGATAGGTTGCATTGTAACAAAAGAAAATTAAGTGTGATATGCCCCACAACAAAGTTTGAGAAGTGCAGTATGTCATTTCATCGAAATATTTGTTTAAGTGAAATAAGTAACGTTACAATACAATTTGTCCAAGTGTGATATGTCACATCACAACAAAACATTGAATGGGTTGTCAATGATGTCTTTGGGTTCAATGTTTTTATATTACTTCTAGTGTACCACAAGGATGGAAGCATTCCAAGGATAGAATGATGAGAATGATGAGAGGCTGCAAAAGATTCCACTTAGGAAGTTTTTTACTTGCAATAAACCTAAATTTCTACTGGTACAATATTTTATGAGCTAAACAAGTTTCAAGAGATCTGATGTGTTGTTTCTAAAAGGCATACAATCAGTAATTGTATCGAGAGGTGCAAAGATATGCCGATAAGAGTGTAGAAATATGAAAGACAACAATCAAGCTAAATGTCTAGACAATGAAATGCAATCAAAATTTTCTCTTTTATATATCTTTTAAAAATGGTAAGATGATGTTAAATATAAGAAAAAATTACATTAACATAAATGTGCCATAACAATGCAATTCTTGCACACACAAGGTACATAGTGGAGGAGTTCAATTTCTTTGGGCTTTTTTAAAATGGCATGAAATAAATTCTTGTAAGGAGGGGGAGGGAAGCCAAAGAGGAAATTAATTTGAGAAATTAAAGATTGGGAGGATTTGTAGTTGAAGATTAAACATTTGAATTAGAGGCTTCCAAGAATGACTTAACTTGTATCCATCATCGTGATTAAATTTATCCAGATTTTGAGGGTTTAGTGGATGATCTGGGTGGAATGGATGGGTAGAGAGGCAAGAGTTTTAGATTGGCCAAAGAATATGAGGTGGATGGATTTATAAGTGTGTTCAACAAAGATTGATTTTGAAAATAATACATATTTTTTATGTGTTTATGGCCAACCAATGAATGTAAATGATCATTGAGAAATTTGAATAATTGTTATAAGTTCTTATAGAGTTTGAAACGAACTTGTATATTTTTCATGGCTAAAATTTTAGAAATATGATCTGTGGTTCCTTAAATTAGTATGTTCAAATCTAAATTAAAACAAAAATGATGTTTTATTCTTTATCCATAATACCTTATTTAATATATTTGAATAAATCCTAAATAATATAATATAAAATGTTGAATAAATTTAAAATGTATATATATTATATATATATGTGGATGTGAAATATCATGTTTCATGTTATAATATATTTTGAATAAAATATAAATATTAAATTAATATTTATCTATATGAATGGAATAAAAACTCTAAAATATATGTATTTTTCTTAAAATTGAAATTTTTGTGTTTCGTGATTATAATATATTTTTTTCTCTAAAAATATATATATTTTCTCAAAATGTAAGCTTAATAAATGTATAAAATAATATTTTTTATAAATATATTTAAAAATATATATTAATTTTTATTCATATTTTAAAAAATGAAATATTAATGTTTCTGCACATTAACCATCATCATAATTTATTATATTATTAATATATAATATCTTTATTTGATATATTAATTATATTTAAATTTAAATAAAATAAATATAATTTATATTTAGAACATATTTATTTTTAAAAAACTAGTTTTTAATATTTTAATATATAATATTTTTTATATTAAATATCGAAGATATAACTATATTAAATGCTATAACTATTATAAGTTAATCTATTATCACAACATTATTGAAGTGTTATTAATATATCATCTTTCCTGTGATGATATATTTATTATCAATATATGATATAAAGTGAGGAATATGTTGCTGAAAAGTTGTTCTATTAAAATAAAGGGCTTTATAAGTTTTCCCGTGAGATATTCCACAGAGAAAGTTGATCATCACGATTGAAGGAAAAACAGGAATAGGGAAAAGTTATGACGTGTGTCACTACATTCGAGACATTCTTTATTTGAAATCTGAAAATCGTCAAATCTGAATGATCTTCGAAGAAATTCACCTTTTGTCCGGCGAATCTCAAATTGATCCTAAAATTTTATCTCGAACACTAACTCTGAGGTGAATAAATTAGCGTATAACTACTAGGATCTGCTGAAATACGACCAAGAATTCGGCAAAATGAAAAAAAAAAACCAAGAATTTGGCAAAGTGGAAAAAAAATATTAAACTCACCCAACATGGTTTTCGTTTCAACTGGAGTCACGTGACGCTAGATTAGATTTCATTCAAATTTACTTCGCAACACACGTACACTTCAAAGCTCGACATTGTTTTTTGCTCTGCCCGACACTAACACTCTGGCCTTCATCCTTTGCTCACGCTAGACTTGTCTTGAGGCGCGCGTTGAGGGTTACATTACACGAATTGAACGTTCATTTGTGATTCACAGTAGCCTCGAGTCAATTCTTCTGTTTCAAAAATATTTCAATGACATGTAACCTTACAATAGTGACAAACCTAATTTTTATTTAGTCACTAGACGGTATCTCAATCACCAATCATCATGTATGATTATTCGGCTTAACCTAATTTTTATTCCGTCGTTGGATTGTATCTCAGTAACCATGTATGATTATTGGGCTTAATGGTATTATTGTGCATAATTTAAATTATAAAAAGACATCTCTACATAGTACATAGTTATACACTATTAAATGAGTTTTTTTTATTAGAATTAGAAAACACAATTTCAAGTAACATTGTGATTTTTTATTATTTAAATTATATTTTTTAATACATAAATAGATTCAACACCTTGAGAAATTCTTATAGTACTCAAATTCTACATATTAAACAATAACTCAAGTTTTTACAAATCTCTACCAATTTTTTGTTAAAATTAGTCAAAAAAAGCTATTCCATCTATTAGTTTAAAGTATTTAATCTATTAATCAAGTGTAATCATCGTTAAACTATTTCATTGGTTAGTTACGTGTACTAATTGTTATTTAAGTGTAGTAATTATTATAAATAATTTATATATCATAATATCCACTTATTTTTAATTAAATAATATCTCCACACACAAATATATAAAACCTAATTTATAACACAAATGTTTTTTAGAATCACTAGACTATATCTCAATCACCATGTATGATAAAGCCATTATACATAATGAAATTACAAAAGAGAATCTCTATATCCCATTTTATGAGCATGGTTACACAAACTTATCTTCATTAATAACAATGCATTTAGGAATGTTATATTTATATATATATATATAATATATATATATATTATATATTCAAATTATTGTCAAAGTTTATTTTTTAGACATATTATTATCAAAATTTTCTGCAACTTCAACGTTTTTGAATTCAAGCTTTAATGAAAAATTAACATTAAATAAAAATAAAATTATTACTTGGTACAATTTATAGAAAAATTCTTATCATAGTCGAGGCCTTTGTTCACCTTGCAAAGAAAATTCTGAAAGTGTAAAACACCATTTCACTCTGCAATTTTACCAAGGAAATCTGGGCGGAAACCAAATCATTCACTTTATGCCATTTAACCAAGGAAATTTTGGTTGCAACTAAATCATTCACTTTATGCCATTTAACCAAGGAAATATGGGTTGCAACTAAATCAATCATTGGTGGGAAGGGCGTTTGGGAAGGCGTAGGAGTCAAAGAAGCTTTAGAAGATTCTCTAAAGGAACTAAATAAGACTCAACATTCTCACCTTGTTTTTGTGTTATGGGTAGTTTGACTCATAAGAAATGAATATCCCTCAAGATACTCGCATCTCCCACCAAGGATATTTTTACAATCTCAAAGGAGCATACATAACTTTTGAGGAATCAAAGAAGAAAAAATAGAGAAGGACTAAGTTGCTAGATATAGATTCTTCCATCCCTTTTGGTTACTTTGATCGTGCAACATATAGATATCCCCATGGTTGTGGAACTGGGGTATTTTACACATCTCTTCTCCTTCCAAAACATCTTTTAAGTGGTCTCATAGCAGGAAAATAACAATGCAAAAGTGTAAGAAAAAACTATTTTAATGAATATTGCACAGGAGCAAAGGTTAAATGACCTCAACATGTTTGTAGATTCGAAGCTAGTCATAGATTGGATGATCAATTCTCTTAATCTATTCTAGTCCTAAGAGAAGTATGAATATCTATGGAAATATCTAGTTGGGAGAGGAGGTAATATCATCATTCACATCTATTTCCCCCAAGCACCATTTATTGAAATTATAACTGCGAAGTAGACCAATTATCTAAAGGAATATGATGTTTATCAGTAGATGTATTTTAAGATTCCCATCCTGTTAGAAGAGTGGCACGAGCAACACGATTGACTCCAAGAGTGAAAGATCCCATTTGGAGATCACAATCATGAATTTTACACATTTCCTTGAGATGTTGAAAAGAACTTTCCATCTAGATTTTCAACTTAGAATTAACCTTATGCTCATGCCACATAAAACCTTGGATGTTCTGCAAGAAAAAGCGGTAGCATTAGAAAGAGGAACAACAATTAAAAAACTTGCTCAAAATTCAACCACCTCACTCAGACCATGGTTATACCAACGTTTTACTGAAAGGAAGCATTGAAAACCCATCACCAAAATACTTGTCACATAGAAAAAGGCATAGATACATGGGAATTAATGAACTCTGTAGAATTTCAAGAATATAATGGCCAGTACTCACCTCTACCCTATTTTAAATCATCAATTTACCCAACCCAACATATATCACCATTTAGGAACTGAAGAAATAAGTGAGGAAACAAAAATAGGTCTACTTCAATACAGTAAAGCATCAACTCACCGAACACAATAATAGAATCATAAAATAATGGAAAAATGAACACAATGAAATGGGGAAGAAGGATGTATTTATGTTGTTCCATTTGGACATTGTGGGAATATTATTGTTACACGGTAGGATGATAGTTCTTTTAGTTGTTCATGTCCTATTTTATTTATATTATTATATATATATATATATATATATATATATATATATATATATATATATATATATAGATATATAGATATAGATATATATATATTAATGTTTCTAAAGAATATAAAAGGATATAGATAGTGCACAAAAATTCCAAACAGTAGTCATGGATTTTTTTTTTTGTATCATGTTATAAACACATGAGAAGCATGTTTTTTTATCTTTTCAATAAAAATTGTGATGTTTTTCTTGGGATAAAAAGAAAATTTACACATCTATCAATTCATATGAGGCAATATTGCAAGAAATTAAATGGACCATCAATATTCAATTCAGTATATCATCAATGTACCCAAATCAACCTATATCACTTTTAGAAATCTGAAAAATAATTCAAGCGACAAATACAAGTTTATTTGTATCTTATAAAGAATCAATTCAACAACCTCAATAATAGAATAATCAAATAACAGAGAAATAAACACAAGAAAAGTGGAAAGTCAATCATATGTATATGGAAAAGCTTCGTGACTCAAGTTTGTATAATCAAGTCCAAAAAAAATAGTTTACTCAGGGATACATACCTAAACTCACTCAAAGTAGCTAACATGCACACCACCAACTTTTTCATATATTTCTAGTAGTACTACAACACCCTTCTTGTGTAGAATCTGAAATGTGGGTCATGCATCTAATATTACATAACATAGTTGAATTTAAGAAGCTTGAGAGAAGTAAAATTACTCCAAAACCTGTACAACTCTAACTGATTATCTAATTCACCTCATCAGCTTTTGGATCTATGGGATGTTTGGTTTCTTCTATAATGAATTTGGCCTTTACTTCACTAGCATTCTCCCTGTGATTAGTATGTAGTAGCAGTCAAATTAATAAATTAGCATCTCTGACTTTGCAATAATAGTGATTATGGAATGTATGTATCAAAACTAAATCTCAACAAAGTAGCCTATGCAATCTAGTGTGTTATCAATTGAAATAAAAAGTACTTTCAAATCCATCTTAAAGAGGACTTCAATGATCTACAAATAAGATTCAATCTTAAAATGGTTTGTGGCTACAAATGAAAATATTTCTATAGGACAAACTTAAGCAAACCTTAACTAAAAATAAAGAAACTATTTCCAAGTGGTGGAGAAATATATTTGGAAAGAAGATTGTTCAAGAAAAACAACAAGCAATCAAGACAGGGACATAGGCTTCCTCTTATCTCTTAAAGAACTCCTCCATCAAGTGCCAAAATTTCATTGGAATGTTTAGTGACTAGTTATGTATGAACATTTAAAGAGATCACATTTGAGCACGAGATGAAAGTCATGGCACAAAATGGATGAGGTTTGCTTAGACATTGATCCAAAATTGCCTCAGTTGTTTGTAAGTTGCTAATATGCCAATGTGCCTCAACCTATCAGTGAAGTACACACAAAGTTGCCTGAGTTGTTTGTAAGTTCTCAATAAGCCAATGTACCTCACTCTATTGGTGAGTTCAACGTTGTATTAATCTACCCACAAGGGTTCCATTCTCACCATTGCCTGCACCACACAAATGGCATGTTCCAAAAATGGTTTGAAACCAGCTATAAGTATTGGAAAATTTTGACAGAATTATAGTTTACCTAACTTAAAAGTAAACAATAATTTTGCAACGCAAAGATATTTCAAAGATCTCAAAACCGTATTCAATTTTAAAGTTATGGGTTTACATATGCAGATACTTAAACGACAAATCAAAGCAAATGTAAAGGCTAATTAATAAAAAAATTAGTTAGAGCAAGTGTTTAAAAATGTGTTTGGAAACAATTGTTCTAGCCAAGTAGGAAGCATCCAAGAGAAATTCAAATGTTTCCTCTTGTCTCTTGAAGCAATCCATCAAGTCCCCACTCAGAAATCTATGTCATGTAAGAAGAAATCACATATAGCCCGAAATGGGCAAGTGTGGAACATTTATCCCAAGATTCATTAACTGATCATAATTTTAGTCTGAATCAAACATTCCCATGGATGATTAACAAAACATTAATCCATTCCAGAGGATTCCATTCTTACTATAGCTTTCCTCCCAGAATCTCATGTCTAAAAAAAATAGATGAGACAGGGTGCCAAACTTGATGGGACACTGATCAAAGTTGCATTAACTGTTAGTAATTTCTAAATGCCAATGGACCTGAGCTCATTTGTGAGGCTTTTATTTCATTTGAGAAGTCAACATAGTATCAAGCCACCAACCGAGTTTCCATTCTTGCACCTGGTCAAGCCCACTTAGATTATATGTCCTAAAAATAAAAGGGAAAAGACCGCATGCAAGTACTAGGCCATCTTAGTGAAATAATGAACCCACAGAGTTGGGTCTAAAGAAGAAGGAATTCCTTTTAGGCAACCCTTTAATCTAGTTTATGATAGAAGTGACTAATTTTATGTAAAACCCATGATATCCTAATTCAAAGGGTTTTTATTTGAAGGTTGTGGTTAACTCTTTGACCACAACCTTCAAATGTTATGAAATGCAATGCCATGAAAATTTAACTAATGTGAGGTTTTACTTGAGACTAATTAAACAAATATCCCATTCTAAACAATTTATGTATGCATTTGAGTAGTAAAATAGTTGTGGGCACCCTTAGCAGCCACTGACCCTCGACTTTCCACAAACCCTGGCACCTGATTGGAACAGTTTTTTACAGTGACTCTAACTCTTGCCATATTAACCATTTCATATTCATATGCATATTCCCTAATCCCTCACATGAAAAAATAAATACGAATATCTAGAAAGAGAAAACAACAACAAAGAAAAAATCGTACGAGAATTTCTACCTGAATCATAAAAAGAGAGGTTATTAAATGTAATTGTATAAAAAAAAAAAAAAAGTTAAATGACTCGTAAACACACAGAGGAGAAAGTATTAGCTTCATACATAAGAAACGCGTGCTTTGAAAACAAGGACATGTCATAGAGTGTCCTACAAAATAGGGATAGGTACCTCGTCCATGAGGTTCTGAGATGGGTAAGGTGAGTCTGCTTGGATAGAAGTTAATGAAGGGATAGATGCCCATGGCTGGTGGTACTAATTATGAGACCTCGTTCCTGCCATGACATGATGTATTTGTAGAGAACAAAATTTTGTCTTCGGCACAAACAAGCAGACGAAGAGAAGAATATGAAAATGGGAAGTCTCTTTAGTAATTTATAGAGTACCCTAGTAAAGTGAAGCTGATTTTTCATACTTATCCCACCAAATCTTCACAAAGAGTGATGCCACTGACTATTGCTGAAACGTTAGCTGAATATGATGTTGTGTGATGTGAAGGTTCAAGTTGTTGGGCATTGTGAAGGTTTAAATTGAAGATGAGAATTTTTGAACATCAGCGACGAGAAGAATAGGAATGAAAAGGAGGAAGAAGGGGAGTTGAACAACTGCGAGTAAAAGCGGAGGTTAAAACCTGCGAGCGAAAGGGGAACGAAAAGGAGGAATAAGAACAACTTTGAGCAGAAGAGGAACAAAAAGGACAAAGAATGGGAGGTGGAATACATTTGCATGCAAACCGCTCAATGATTTTACCACGTGTCAAATTTTGATCAATGTGAACAACAAAAACAAAGCTTTCTTATTAACTAGGTTGAATAGTGTCTGCTCATCCCAAACCAGAGAATAAAATGCCTATTGAGGTAAATATGATATGTATTATTTTGCAAATGAAAGAAAATTGAGTGTGGTATGACATATGTTATGAACACGGTAAATTTGAGTGCTATATAATGTAGGAAAGTAATTTATGTGAGATATGAAAATGAATGCACTAACATGTTTGAGAGTGGCACCTGGTCCAATAGATTGAAAGTGGTTTTACAATTAAAGTTAAGTATAATAACTAATGAGGCTCATCAATAGGTAAATTACATGGACCTTAATGCCACTCTCCTCCTTATTAAAATCAACTTTTGTCACATTACTTTACATGTTTTATTGTATTTTTCTTAGTGAGAAGGGTAAAGATGAGATGTTATGTCATGTGGCCTAATGTGCATTAATTGCGGGATTTGGATCAATTTTGGCTAATTTAATTGCAGGAACTCAAGGTCGACAAACAAGAGGGATTTTAGGAGATTTTATCTCCCTCCTTAACTCCTCACTCACTCGAATATTCCTCCACCAGATCTCATCACCTTAGTGTTATAAGCAGCCAAGCCCACCAAGGTCATTGGCAACCAAGCGAGTGATAGTTGAAGACAAGTTGATCTCAAGTTAGGAGCCAAGCCTCCCTAAATTTAAGGAAGTTGTTGGTACCTTCAGTTGTATAAATAAGTAGTCCTAGAGCCTCATTAGGATTCAAATTTTTTTGTTGCAACCAAGAGGAATTTTCAAGCTAAGACATTGTGACTCATAACTCTTATGTATTTTTTATATTTTAATGAAAATGAAAAGCATTCCTTTGATCTAGCACTTAGTTGACTTAGAGGGTTGAAGATCTTAGGTTAGGGCCCAACCCTAGCAGTAGAGGTTCCTCTTTTTGTACATGTATGCTTAGATTACATTCATAGTTAGCAGTTGAAGTGATTTCAGTTTTGTTTAAACTACAAGTATTTCGATGATTACTTAGTTTGCTTCCATTGTGGATAGATAGATTACTTGTATAATAGTGATAGTAGATACTTTAGAAAAGTTTGTGGTAGTGGGCTTTGCCTCATCTCCCTTATGGGATCATGGGTTGAGGGTTCCATTGATATAGCCCCAAAAAAAATTATTGTTTGATCACTGCATAACTTAGGATTTCTTGTTGAATAGATCATTGTTTCTAAATTTCTTAGAAGTATCTGCAATTTTCATTTTGGTCTCTTGAGTTTTCTATGGTTTAGAAGAGCTTCCATTCATAAACTTAGCCATTAGCTATTAATAACTCTGTTTTTCCTACATTCAGCTCATCTTTTCCATGTATAAATGAAGTTGTACATAAATGAAGAAAAGAGTATGTTATTGCAAGAGCTTCTGATCTGAAGGGATACCTACTCTCGCCAACCTCATCCAAGTCTTCTCCACCTATATTGCCAAAGTTTTCCAAACCCTAATATGAAATCCTATTTGTAGTAAAGTGGACATTTTCCTTGAGCAAATATAACCATATTGAAGCCTTGGACTGAGCCTTAGATAGTGTGCACCGCCTCTGTGCCTTATTTCCCCATAGGACACCTATCCCGCACTTCATTCTACCTTTCTTACCTCCCTATAAACTTTTGGCCTATTTCCTGTAGTAAAACATGGCATCATATAGTAGAACTAGGACATTTTGTAGTACTACAGGAAACCCTGTAACATCTTGTTTTAAGCCTAAATTGAGTAGAAATGTTCATTTGATCTTAGGTTAGGCCTCCACTTGGTTTCCATACCCTTGACACCATTCCAGACCTATTTCGCCATACCTGTCTACCCTTCCAAAGAACAAATTGCTTAAATTAGCATTTGCATTCATAAAACTAAAAATAAAAAAGGCTTTTTCTACAATTTCTAGTTAGCACATGCATGCGGCAGTCACAATAGTTCTTACATAAAATTCCATGCTCATTTAGCCCAAATAACTAGATGTTATATGTAAGGTTAAGTTAGCTCTCTTTTGCAAGAAATATGGGTAAATGCTTAGCTAGATGATTTCATGTCACTTTATAGCACCTCCCAATTCAGAACTTTCATTTCCTAGAGTAGGCAACCTGCATTAAGAGTAATTTTCCCCTTTCCATTTGGTAGCCAGACTCCTTCTAGTCAATAGAAGACTGGTTTGAAAAACCCTAGTGGTCTATCTCCCTAGTTGAAAAGTGAAAATAGTAGACCATTGTATCTACTGTGTATTCATCACTATCACCTCCAAGTTTGTACAAACCTTGGGTTGATGAAGTAACGTTGGTAACCCTAGGAGTTGCAACATTCTTAGTACAATAGTGGTGCCTCATCCACTAACTTAAGCTTCTTCTAAATACTTAAATATTATATAATAATATATATAATAATATATATATATATAATATAATTAATTTATTTATTTTCCATATTTGAAAATTAAGTATTTTTTATTCTTTATACATTACTTTTCCTTGATTATAAGTCTTTTACTTAAAAATTTAATAACGATTATAAATAGCTATTACAAAATAAATAAATTTTTTTTATAGCTAGACTTTATAATTTAGTAATTGGAGATATCTTGTACTGCCATTAAATTGATGAATTATAAAAAAAAAATTTAAAAAAATATAAAATATAATGTGGGTTCAACTAGAAAAATATTAAAACAAAAAAAAAAAAATTGATTCAATTCAATTTGTTACTATTAATTATAATTTTATTAATAAATTACAAACATTATATATATATAGAGAGAGAGAGAGAAGTGTCATTTCATCATTGGTCCTGGAGGCTCACTCTACATCTCAGTATGAGGAGCAATGTGTAATTTTGTTAGTGTTCAATGTAAAGTTGACATGTGTTCTTTCTAAATAAAAATATAATTTCTTAAAATAAAAATAAAAAGTCCACTATAATCAAAATATAAAGAAAATGTACATATTTATATTCGAGCATTTCCAGATTACTCACATTATACATTTTGATTATTTCGAACCAACAAGTGTGCATGATCAGGAAGGCATAAAATTACATTTCTTCTTTGTAACTCGAAAACGTGGTTCAAAATTGTGAACATCTTCTATTTTGTTTCCCATTCGTATAGGGCTATAATTTCATATCAAAGAATTTTGTGAGAAGATTAATTATCTGCAAACATTTCTGAATTACTTATATGAGGTATTTTGATTGTCCACATTTTCAGCCATCAATATTGTATGTTTCTATATTTCGATGATGAGAAACACTTGCGTAACAATCAAAATGTGTCATGTGGGTAACCTATAAATTCCAAAATGTAATTACTTTTCTCACAAAAGACTCCGATCTAGAAATATACATATTTGGTTAGTAAAAAATATTTCTCTCAGTGCTATTTATAAATAAAACATTTCGTCTAAGATAATTTGATATCAACTTTAAAGTAATTAAAAAAAAAAACATATTTTAGTATTTCAATTGGATACATAAATAAACCATTTTAATATCCATATTATCTATACATGTATAAACTAAAATAATAATTCATATCCATAACCATTAAATTTTATAGTTTCATATTTAAATTTTATTAGAAGCATACCAAATTTAATACTTATACTAATATGTCTTTCTCCAGACACACATAATCAATGCTATTCATATCACAATAAGAAAATCATAAAGATAAAAAAAAACTTATAAATTATGTAAAAGTAAAAATCCAAACACATTATAGGTAACTATATTTATTAAAGTTTTAATTAAAAATGAAAATAACTATATATTATATATATATATATTATATATATATATAATATATAGAATAATAATATTATAGATATACATAATATTATTAAGAACTAGTATTGATCCTAGTTAATTTAGAATCTAATAAGAATACAAAAAATCAAATTTAAAGTGTACAATTTTTCTTATGTTTTCAGCAAACTATTAAGATGTAAGCTTTTCCTCAAATTTAGATTTTAAAAAAAATACATCTAGAAAATTTTGATTCATGTCCACATTTGATAATTCTTGAATTAAGATAAATCTATAATAAACTAATTCTCAAATCAACGTACAAATATATATAATATATAATATATATATATATATTATATATATATATATATATATATATATATATATATATATATATATATATATATATACATTAACATACCTATTTACATTAAAAACAAATTTTTTTTAAAGTATGCTTTTGGTATGCAATATCTTCGAAGTCAACAACAAAACATTTAAAGATCACTTGGTATTTTGTGAAGTACTGACAGTGCAAACCAGAAGTGTATAATATAATATATATATATATATTATATATATATATATATATATATATATCTTTGACAAGTTGTTTTTAGTGGGATTTTTTGGAAGTTTTTCCAGTGGGTTTTTTCGATCTAATTTCTATAAAATCTGGCATGAACTTATAAAAATTACAAGCTTGATGGGTAACCCTTGCATAATCGAAGTGCCCTAGAGGTAAGCTGAATTTATATATACAATCAAAAAACCAGTTTAAATAACACAAATCAATATTTTACGTCAAATGTTTCTGCCAGATTCCAACATCGGAAAGTCCAAAAAATCAATTGAAGACAACTCCTATCATTGATAATTATAGAATTTTGATAAATCAATTGAAAATATATCTTCAATTAATGAAGTTTTTTTTTTTTTTTCCAGTAAAAAAAAGATTTATTTTTTATAGATAGAAAAAATAGTACATATATCCAGAATTTTTACAGTGCATAAGCATTGGTCCCAGTGGCATGTATCTGTCTTTTTAGTTGAAACATATAGTTAAATCTATTCTAATATAACATCCTATGAAGGTAAGTAAACAAAAAAGAAATATTAACCATCAAATTTACATCTAAGTCCTACAATTATCAAGGTAATCAGCCCATCATAACACCATATATAAATAAAATATATGTATATCCAATATCAAAATCCCAGCCAAGAGGCAATAATCATAGGAGAAGTATAAACACCAGCTTTCCAAGTTGTACAATATCATAGCCAAGTGGGACTTATCCTAGGAGAGGTAGAATCACAACATCCAGTCTGTTGCCACCCATCCTTATCTCAATGGGCATCCCATCTAGTGCATCTAGTAGACCTTGATTTGATATCTTGTCAACACTCTTATTGAACTCCCTTCCTATGTGTTGAATAGTTGGATCCCTGAAAGATCTCCATATGGTCTCAATTTGCCCAAGCCATCCATGTAGTTGTGGTTGTTTAATTTTTGTGTTGCCTCAAGCGTGGTCAATGATAGTCTGTGAGTCCCCATAAATGTGAATTGTGGGGATGTCTAAGAAAGTAGTGAACCAAAGTAGTCCCCACAATGCCATAGTCTCCGCCTTTGTCTTAGTACCTATACTAGCTCCCCGGTGAACCCATAATACTTGCTCCTTCGATATGATGATCTAGAAACCACAACCAGATATGCTCCCTTGTGCTGCACCATCAAAAAACCCAGTCGAGTAGGTATTCCTCAGACCTGTCTTCCTATTTTTCAACCTCTTAGGTTTGATATTGTTGGTAATTGCATAAGTATACCAACCCAGAATGTGACCAGCCACATGAGTCTCATTTCCCATATTATTCTAAAAAATATTACCATTACGCTATCTCCATATTTCCCAAAAAAGAGATAATGGGATGTTCCTCCACTAGGGGATTTGTGTACTCCACCAGCACACACAATCAGTGATATTATCAAATGGATTTATAGGAAAGCCAATATGCCCAACAATTTTCCTCCAGATTTGTATAGTGATGGGGCATTTAAGAAAAAGATGTATGTTGTCTTCCACCACCCTCCTGCAAAATGCACATATTCTAGGCCCCTGCGAGTTTCTCTTTTGTAGATTGTCCTAGGTCAAGTTCTTGTTTTCCCAAAAAATTCAAAGAAATAAAATGATATTAATAGGTATTCTAGTTTTCCAAAACTCATAAAACCAACATACCTCGACGTGGTGTAATTCGTTATAGTAGAATGTTTTGTAACAATCAACCACCTCCACATTGCCTCCCTTCATTTTCCCAAACCATCTAATCCGATCACCTTCTTCCTCCCTACAGACACCAACCAATATCATTTTAGACATGATGTGCTCCCATTCCCAAGCCACCTAACCCTCCAGGCCCATCTCCCTCAAGCCCTTCCAAATAGGAATATGACCATTCCACTACCTAATGGATTGATTCCAAAAAGATATGCCCATATCATTGATCCAGTGAATGAACCCATCCAAGGGGTGTAATTCCCCTCTTATTCCCAATATACAATACAAACCAATCATAATCTTATGCCTGGATCCAAAGATCCAATATATGTTGCGTAGAAAACTTTGTCTAATTTTATTTAAGTTGAGCCATATTGTCGACCCCGTATTAACCCCAACGAGCTCCCTACGCATCCAGACAATAAAGTCTCTATCTTTGAGGTATTTATGTCTAATAATGTCTGCATAGATACCCTCCCAAAAAATACCACTCCACAAAGTTTTTTTAAGCAAAGCCCATCCGAAACGCCTCAAATCTAGAATCCCCCAACCACCTAGTCTTTTTGGTAAAGTGATGGATGCTAACTTAGCCAGATGATACTTGTGTGTAGTGGTCGATCTAGACCAAATGAATTTTTCCATGGTTTTGTTAAGTTTAGTGATGATTGTACCTAGGAGGCACTATAGATGGGACCAATATACCCCAAGATTTTTTATCACCAATTGGGTGAGAGTAATGCACCCACCAAGTGATAGACATCTGTACTCCCACCTATAAATATTTTTGTAGAAGTGGTCAACTAACCACATCCAGTAATTTATCCTATATTTGTTGGGCTTGATATGAAACCCCAAGTATTTCATGCCCCCCACCAAACTATTAGTCTCCACCCTGAATAATATTTGGATGTATGCAATATCATCCATATCGCCATTGCGATATAAAATAATAGACTTCTGATGATTCATGTATAGTCCAATGGAATTCCTGAATTTGTAAAATATGTGGAATAATGCAACCAGGTAATTCGATTGATCATACCCATAATAATCACACTGTCCACGAAAAATATGTGATATGCTTATATTTCGACCCAGAACGAGAGCGCTGAAGCCTCCCTCCACCACAACTCTTTTTATATGTAGATTGAGTCCATCCATTGCTAAGATGAATAAGAGTGGGGAAGGGAACATCCTTGTCTGAGCCCTCGGATTGCCCTCGAAAGTCGAGAGGGGTATCCATTTATAATTACAACATATCTACCATTTGAGATGCATGCCATGATCCATTCTGTGTTCTTGGCCTCTAGGCCAATTTTATGTAAAACCATTTGCAGATTACCCCAGTCTAGGCAATCATATGCCTTCTACAAGTCCACCTTCATAACCACAACATTAAGTGTTTTTGAGTGAATAGTATGGAGGTAGTCCTAAGGATTAGCTACAATGCCATGGATCTATCTATTCTATAGAAAACCAAATTGTTCAAGAGATATATTTTTAGATAGAGTGTGCTTAATCCTACCCACAATAGTCTTGGATATAATATTGTAAATAAGATTACACAGAGAGATGGGTTGATATTCCATGAAGGATCCAGTGGATCTCCTTTTTGGAATGAGGGAAATGCAGGTCAAATTGATATGAGGATGGATATATCCCCTGAGTCTCAATTATTCCACCATCGCTAGGAGGTCCTCTTGAAATATGTCATAGAAATGTGTAAATATCTTGATTTTCCAACCATCCAATCCTGGGCATTTGTCCCTATTGAAATATTTGAGCACATCCAATATTTCCTCCCTCGTGACATTGTTATATAGTGCCTCATTTGTGTCATCATTAAACATGGTGGGGTATAAGCCCACCCCCCCAAATCTAGTCCTCACCACAGTTTGCCTCTTTGTGACTGTATGCCTTAACAAAATGTTTGAATGCCTCTTCTTATATATCCTGATTAGAGTGTATCTGATTCCCCTGTATTCCAATCATATCCCATATGGTATTAAAATTTTTTGTATTCCTATGCCCCTCTTGGATCCATATGGACCTACTCTTTAGGTACCACGTTGCCTTTTGTATGTGTAGAATATTTTTCCTTCTTTTTTCCAATGAGTTTATAGCTACCCGCAGGGACTCCGTGGGATTTCTCTTTTGTAATTGGAGGCTCAGTTTGTCAAATTTGGCAATTATATCAAGTAGTTCTTTTTTCATTTGGGATTTCTTCTTCCCATCCCATCCATTAACCACAACCTTGGGGGCCTATGGTTTTCCAGCATATTCACCATAGGAGAGTGTCATGCGACTTGCATTTTTGCCAGAAATCCTTCACCAAAGTGTCAAATTATGGTTCCTCCATCCACACCCAGTTAAATTTCAACGACGACCCCTGTCTGAGATCACCCCACCTCCATTGTAGAGTAATAGTCCTGTGGTATGAAATCAAGTTGTTTATGATGCCAGATTAGATGGATCCGAGTCTCTCAATCAATTGGATGGATTAATGAAGATTATTGTTCAACTATAATTTTTCCTCACATGCTACATTTTGATCGATTTTTACTCTTTATTTTAATTCTTTGTTCAAACAATTTTACATTCAAACATGATTAAGGTTTTATTTTATAAGCTATAAAATGAAAAAATAAATTTTAAGTACTAAAAAATCAAATTATTAAATTTAATAAGTAAAGATTAGAAAATAATTACAAATATATAATAAAAGAATTTACTATAAAATCAAATTAAGGAATCACGATCTTCTGCTTTGGGTCGTATTAACAATTTATCACATCTAAATATGATAAATTTCAAACGGAGAATATATATATATATAAAGAGTTTAAAAATCGTCAAGCCAATTTAAGGGGATCCAAATGCAAAAATGGCGGAAGTGGGTGTCAGAAATTCGAATGCTAAGATCGAAAGTGAGGATATGGCTAGAATCCTATAAAACTGTCAGGCAAGTCGCCCATGCTTACTATGCACAATGTATTGCCTGAGAGATCTCAACGCCAAATTCAATTTCCCCGATACCGTGCCCACCATCCGTTAGTGTCTTCTCTTTCTCATCAGCAAATTCAAGATGCTATCACAAAATATGTGTTGGACAAAATACCTTTGACTTTGACTTCTCTACAGAATATCAATTATGAGAATAAGAGGAGGGAGAAACCACCATGGCCATCACAATAATCTCCAATTTCCAAAACAAAATAGGTTTCCGACAGTGTGTTTCAGAAATCCCCATCGATTGACGAAGAGAAATATTATTGTATAATCTTCATGAATTTAATCTATGAAAAAACAAGCCTAAGTTTGATTAATGAGTTCTAATGCAGGGTTAATTTCTAGCTAAGCTCAAGGAGTCAGGAATAATAGACTTAATAAATAATCTAACCTTGACGCATACATGGGTATATTAAGTCTTGGTAAAGCGTAGAATTCAGTAACAAGCTAGAGATATTAAAGTCAAATCGTTTCTATTGTATTTCCCATTTTCTATGACCCAAAAAGCCAGTGGCATAATATTGAGAGAATGCTTCAACGAGGTTAAGATTTTTTTCACACAGTACATGGCTGTCATTTTCTATATTTTATATAACATATGCCTAGCTCTCATTCTCTGTATTTTTTGATATATAGTTTGAAATATAATCAGCTTATACATATAATCTATAGTTGCTATGATTGCAGTTGCAATAATGATGTTTCTCTTTCAATTTCAATCATGGTTAATTTTGCCAATTTTAGTTAACCTTATCAATTCTCTTCAACGATTAATATAATTAATTATTTTTACATTATCATTAAATTAATTTATGATTGACCATGGTCAACAATGGTCAACATTAATGTCACATTATTGAAACCATGTAACAATGGTCAACAATGGTAAACCAAGGTCAACCATAATCTTTTGTTTAAATCCCTAGTCAATTGAAGTCAACCATTGTCTACCTTGACGAAAAATGGTCGACCCTCTTCAACTATGGTCAACCATGTCAATCCAATTCAACATTTGATAAATTAATGTAACATTAACATTAACACTAATGTAACATCAACAATTGTGAACAATGGTTGACCATGGTCAATATTAATGTAAAAATGTAATAATGGTCAACATTAATGTAACATTGTTAGATTGATGTAATAATAAAATATTGCTATAGTAATGGTTGACCATGGTCAAACTTGGTCAACCCTTAGTCAACCTTGTCAACCCTATTCAACTATGGTCAATGAATCCACCCTACAAATGTCAGTTGTCAACTAGCACAACCACATTAGTAAATGTGGTTGATATACACTAATCGACATCATTTTCATATGTTGGTTGGCATATGAGTTTATCCATGGTTGATCAAGGTTGACCATGATCACCCACTAAGGTGTCAATGTATTATTGTTACATCGATCTAACAATGTTACATTAATGTTCACCATTGTTACACTGTTATATTAAAATTGAATACCGTTGACAATTGTTGATGTCACATTTATGTTTATGTTAATTACATTAATTTTACAAAAATGTTTACATCAATGGTAGAAATGAGTTTACGTGGTTGACCATTGTTGGAGAGGGTGAACCATTGTTGGTCAAGGTAGACCATATTTGACCTCAGCTGACCACTAACGATAGTGGTTACGATAGTTGGCTAGATATTTAGACAAAAATTTATGGTTGACCTTGGTTTATGATCAATCTTACATTAATTTAATGCTAATGTTAAACTAATGTTACAAAAATGATTGCATTAATAATTGAAGTGGGTTAACAATAAGGTTAACAATGCTTGAAGAGGGGTGACCATTGTTGGTCAAGGTAGACCATTGTTAACCTTAGTTGAACATGATTAACAATGATTACTATGATTGACCTCAGTTAAACATGATTGATAATGCTTACCACGGTTGACCTCAATTGACCATGATTGACAATGATTACCATGGTTGACCTTAGTTGACCATAAATGACACTAACTACCATTGTTGACTAAGGATTAAGCGAATATTATGTCTGACCATGGTTGATGAGGTTGACCAAGGATGAACCATAGAGACTTCGTTGACTATGTTCAACCATTCTAACCATGGTTGACTATGGCTATCTAGAAGGAGTGGGTTGCGCATGGGTTATACTGGGTTAACTATGGTTAACGAGAGATGAAAATGCTTAATCATAGTTGACCATGATTGATCATCGCTGACCAAGGTTAACCATGGTTGACTATGGCTAACTAGGGCTGTGAATGCTGAACATGTGTGACAATGAGTGAAAATGTTTGACCATGTATTACCATAGTTGAGTTTTTTAACCATGTTTAACCATAGTTGATCTCATCAAACATGGTTGAATATGGCCAACATATGGCTGACTATGGCTATACATGGTTGATTAACGTTGTCATTTTTTATATAGATTACTCTTGTGTACCATGGTTGACCATGATCCCTAGTTGACTATGGTTGATCATGTTCAACCATGCTGCTAATGGGTGACCATTATAAACCATCCTCACCCTGGAGACCATTATTGAAAATGGATTTATCATATTTGACCTTAACTGACCATGCCTCCCCAAGTTTTTTATCATGTATGATGGTTGATTATTGCTAACTAGTGTTAATTGTGGTTAACTATGGTCGACTATGGTTAACTACATTCAACATATGGTTGAGTAATGTTGATTAAGGTTTATCATTTATGAGTATGGATGACCATGATTGAAGAGGGTTAATGATGGTTTGCAATGGTTGATGATGACTGACCATGGTTGACAAGGTTTATGAGGATTGACTATTGTTGACTAAGGGTTGATGAGAATTGACCATATGTAACCATGTTAGTCCATTGGTGATAAAGAGTGACAATGATCAATTATGGGTAATTATGGTTGACCACCGATGATTGTGTTAACCATGGTTGACCATTGTTGAGCTGGTTGACTGTGGTTGAACTTCTTGTCCATATTTAACCATTGTCAACATGTTCAACCACATATGAGCTTGTAAGAGCATTGTTGATTATTGTCGAGTATGGTTGATTCTTGGTGAACATGGTTGACCATGGTTCGAAATGTTTAATAATAAATAAATATGGTTGACCATGTTCACTATGGTTGATAAAATGGTTGAACACAGATGTTCGCAAATGATGATATTGAGCATGGTTGATTATGGTGACCATGGTTGATGTTTTTTTAATTGTTTCAAGCATGGTTAAACATGGTTGACTAAGTTTGGGTAGGTTTACTATGGTTGATTATGGTTGACCATATCTTATATGTTGGATATGTTGATTATAGTTTATTATGTTGCATGTGATGACTATGGCTGATTGTGTTGACTATGTGACGATTTTGACTATGGTCAACCATGTTGTAATGGTTGACCCTTGTGACAATGAGAATTTTTGTCCATGTTTGACTATGTTGACTGTAGTTGACCAACTTTATACATGCTTGAAAATGAGGGCTATATTAATGTATATCATCCATAGTTAATCCATAGTACAATTCATATGCCATATGTTATTTGGCACATTGTGATATTTATTGTTAGTCATATTGCGATGATTTTTATTTCTGATCATATTGTGACAATCTTGATTATTCCTAACATTATGACATTGTTTGTCGCATTGTGATGTTGTTTTTTGTTCGTCATATTGCAATGGAATTTATTGTTTATTACATTATGGTGACAAATATTATTTATCACATTATAATGGCATTTGTTGTTTGTGACACTAAGATGATATTTATTATTCATCACATTACAACATCATTTGTTGTTCATAACAATGCAAACAATTTTAAAGTTAATAAATGTATATTGTATGTCACATTACAATGGCATTTATTATTTGTCTCATTATGATGACAAATATTATTCATCACATTGCAATGGTGTTTGTTTTTTTTCATATTGCAATGGTCATTATTGTTTGAAACCTTGTAATGACGTTAAATATTTGTCACATTGTGATGTCATTTACTATTCATCACATTCTAACTTCATTTGTTGTTCATCACATTATGATAGTATGGTTGAGTATGGGTGAACATGGTTGACCATGTTTCACAATGTTTAATAATAGATCAATATGGTTGACCATGTTGATTATCATTGATAAAGTGGTTGTTCGTGGATGTCCATGGATGATCATAGTGGCCATGGTTGATTATGGTGACTATCATTGACTATTTTTGAGTTGTTTCCAGCATGGTCGAACACGATTGATTAAGTTTGAGTAGGTTGACTATGGTTGATCATATTTTATATGTTGGATATGCCAATTATTATTGATTTGTTGAATGTGATTACTATAACTGACTTTGTTTACTATGTGATGTTGTTGACTATGGTCAACCTTGTCACAATGGTTGATCATTGTGACCATGACTGACCATTGTGACATTGAGAATTTATATCCATCTTTGACCATGTTGACTACAATTAACCATGTTTGAACATGATTGAAATGAGGATTATGTTAATGTATATCAACCATGGTAACCCCATAGTACTAAAATGAGGACTGTGTTAATGTATATCAACCATGGTCAAGACATAATACAATGTATATGCAATTAGTGTATGCTATTTTTTGTTTGGCATATTGCGATGATATTTATTCTTGGTCACATTGCGATGATGTTTATTATTGATCACATTATGACAATTTTGATTATTCATAACATTGTAACATTGTTTCTCACATTGTGACATTATTTTTTGTTTATCACATTGTAATGACATTTATTGTTGGTCACATTACAATGACAAATATTGTTCATCACATTACAATGGAATTTGTTGTTCGTCACATTGCAATGACCTTTTTTTGGAAGATTGCATTGGTCTATGATATTCATCACATTGTGATGACATTTATTATTCATCACATTGCAACATTATTTGTTGTTAATCACATTTCAAACAACTTTAATGGTTTTAAAGTTATATTATTGGTCGTTATCGCAATGTCGTTTATTATTAAACAGACTGTGATGTCATTTGTTATTCTACACATTGTAGTAATGTTGAATGATTCAAAACACTATGACAATGTTCATCACATTACAGTAGTGTTTTTTGTTTGTCACGTTGGAACATCCTTTATGGTTTAACATATTGTGATGTTCTTAGTTTTTCTCGGCATAGCAAACAACTTTACAATTATGAAAGTTATATTACTAACATTATAAAGTTGAAGAAATAACAAAATTATATTATACTACATTTATAAAAGTTACATTAAAAAATAAATTTTGAAACATTTAGATATTAAATAATATTAAAGATAAAATTATGTTAAATATTAACATTAAAAGTAACATAAATATTAATATTAATAATACTTATAAAAACATTATTATGGCTAATAACTTTAATAACATTAATAATGTTAATAATAACATTAATATAGATAACAATAATAATAACTATATTAATAATATTATAGCAAAACCACCTAACTGAAAATAGTTCATACTCACGTGAGGAGCGATGGAGTAGGGTGTTAGGGTTTCATCTTTGATTGAAAATATTGATCATAAAATCAGAGATATGATCTGAATTATCCATTGATTCCTTCTGACAAATCTGCTCAAAAGAATGGAGAAGATGGAAGAGGGATCATTTCAGATTTTTATAAAGAATCTTAAGGGAAATTGACCGTTATTTGGATGAGGGGTTCGAATATGGTTGGAAATCTTAAACGAAGCATTTAGAAAATCCTTTGTATAACTACCCCTTCTCAAAGTTTTTTATATGAGGGGGAATTAATGCATGATTCTATTACACTGAAGGAATAGGGCATTATGCAAGATTCCCCTGTTACCTTAAATCCTCAGATTTTTATAAACACTAGTGGATAATATTTAATAAGGAATTTGTTCAATATAAAAACCCCAGTGGACCAGGATCATTCAAGGATGAAGTGCAAGGGAACACATTCAACTCATATAATCCAATCTAAAATACTCGAGGACCTTAAATCATTGAACCAAAGGCAAATGCACCAGTAATGACAATTAATCTACCAAAGGTAAATGGTCTTTTCAATGTCCTCCAATATAGAGTTCTTATATATAGATTCAAGGACTTATGGACCAAATAAGAGGACCTACATCATTGGGAAATCACTACCTAGACCCCAAACTACGATATTTACTTATGCTGTAAGGGATTCTTTATTATACAATTTGATACACAGAAAGAGCTAAAATTCACTCTAAACGTGGGGTCATGGTTTTTGGGAAATAACTCCATGGCTTCCAAAGTTTGATGCTACCTCAATGGTATTCTAAAAAAATGTTGATATGGGTGAGACTACACAACCTCCCCCTTCCTTTCTGACATCACCAAGTTTTAAAAGGCATTAAAAATACACTAGGAATGCTCATAAAGATGGATCTAGAAAGAATTGAAAATGAATTTTCACTTTTTTAGAATTTGTGTACAGGTAGACCTCAGGAAAGGTATACATAATCACGTTCCCAGAATCATAATATTCTTCGTCGAATCTGATGAGCCTCAGTATTGCAATAAGAATGATGCAACTCCCAAGGCTACCAACTTTAATTATCAACCCGGGGTTCATACAAACTTAAGAGGCATCAACACTATATGTGCAACATAAAATGTGTCCTTCCTTTGATGTCATGATGTACTGGAGTGAATGTAAGGAAATCAAATCCTAAAATAATCTCATAAATAGGAGTTATACTTTGGAAAATAAATTAATCCTAAGCAAGAGCAAAAAATTGTAATTGAAATCCTAAGAGCATGAATTGAATTAAATAGGCCTAATCTACTTTGTAAAAATGCATGTCATAATTGGTGTTTATTCTTCCTCAACCATTTATTTAGAGCCTAGGGGGTCATGATTTAATCCTAAGGGACCAAAACCAATCTTTTTGAGCAAATCTGAGCAAGTATATACACGCTAGAAGAGTACTACAGGAAACAACAAATTTACTACAACAAATTATATTTCCCCGAATGACCAAGAAAATAAAATCCAAATTCGATGGGACAATTTTTTTTATTTAATAGGATGCATTAGGTCTCCATTTCAAGTGGAATCAATAAAAAATACCTCTGTTAACCCATGCTAAAAAATAGTATAAAATTACTAGTTTAAAATCTAAAAATTCGAGAACTAGTGAGTTAATAAATTTGTCAAATTCATAACCTAATCAAGTGCAAATGAAATGGGGTAATTTTTTTTATTAACTAGAATGATTTTTTTTATCTAATGGAAGTGGAATCAACTTGATTTAATCTCGTTAACATGCTCTAAAAAATAGCAGAAAGTTATTATTATTTGCCATAAGGAACTTCCAGAAGTCCAGATTTGGGAATAAACAAACTAATCAAAGTAGCTCAATGATTACTATAACCTTAAAAATATGTTCCAAGGATGAAATTATGCTTGTGATCCTTAAAAATAACTTACTTCAACCATATAACCCAATCCTACAATAGGAAATAATCAATACTAAATGCAGAAATAAAAAACAAGAACAAGAGATGCATGTGAATAAGAAGTGAAAAGGAAGAAAAGTAAATGATAGAAAAGGGCTCTAAGGCTCCTAGGATAGCTAGGCCCAAGTAAACTCAAAGTCCTATGGAGGAGACCAAGATTGAGATGCTAAACATGGCACCAATCTTCATTTATTTCCATTAATACAATTACATCCCTACAAAAAATGACAATGGAGTTGCAAAAATACAGGTTCTCTACATAGGAAGACTAATAAAAATCAATCCCTAGAGGAAAATTCGACTTGGTACTTATACAAAATGATTAGGAATCATTCCCCATGAAATTAGGAAGATTTCCACACCAAAATCCCTTGATTAGTGGATCAGGTTCCCAATTCTAGGAATCTGCATTAAATGGAAAGGAACACATTCCTATATTTTCTCAATAACTGGAGCTCCACAATATGTGCCATAATTCCATAATATCTTGTTGATTTATTATTTAATATTGATCCTCCTGTAGTAGGGAGGAGGTCTCTATATTATCTCCTCCAACAAATCTCCATAATCTACCCAATATTCACACAATATTCCATTCAAGAGATCACAAAGCCCAAAAAAAGCTTGGATGCCTCAAAGTTTCTTCACTAATACCTTGACAATTTTTCCTATCTCCACCCACCTGTCAAGGGATTCTTGGAGATTAAACCACCTCCACCCCCAACCCTTGGGAATTTTCCTGAGACCACCTCACCCAGTTCCAAAACCTTCCGACAATCCAAAACTCAACCAAGAAAATAATCCCATCACACCATGACTATCCAAGAAATGACTTGGCGAGGTTGAAACCACTATCAAACCAGACAAAAATCATCCCAATGAGAAGAAATGAACCAAATGAACAAATCCATGCACCATGCATTCGCACCTTAGCTAGGAAATTACATAAGCAAGTTGTTACTTGCAAAATCCTCCTATGGAAGTTGCTTGATCAAATCTTCCTTGTTCTTCCTCTGCTTTCCTTTTCTTTCCTTGTCCTTCCTTTTCTTTCCTTCTCCAATGTTAGATTGCTCAAAGAATGCTCTAAGTGTGAAAAAGTATGAGAGGAAAGAGAAAGCTCCAAAACCAAACTTACAAAAAGCTCAACCAATAAAAGTTGTGGACTAATCCTGAAAAGCCTTCTTATTATTGAGGCCTCTATTTTCTTCATTTTCCTTAAATTCCCCTCTCATGCAAATTTGTGACCCTTCATTTCCCTTTTCTCCTATTTTCCTTTATTTTTCATAAATAAATGCCAATTAATGCTTCTTTTCCTTTGCCAATGCCTTTACCAATTTCCTTATCCATCATAAACAAAAAGTGACACCCACTAGAATGTTCTGTCCAAAATTAAACTTGGCATATGTGTCCCCTGACCTTGGTCTTAGTCTTATAAACCTTTAGTCCATATTTATATCTAATAAAGATATACTTTTCAACTTTCATATCTACCTTACCCCTACTTTCATTTGGAACATGTACATGAGCATCATCGCCAAGTACCGTGAGATGTTTGAGAGGGGTTTCTTACCAGTCCATACCCCCTGTGGAATCTAATCATCCAATGTTAATTAGGGTGATCTATTTACCAAGTGACATGTAATATCCATTGTGTGTGCCTAAAATTATTGTTCGAACTCGACACAACTAAGCATGCTTATTGCCTTCTGCATTAGCATCTTATTCATCCTTTCTACATATCCACTCTTCCAAGTTGTATATGGAATAGTTTTCTTCATTGCTATGCTACACTTCTTAAAAATCATTTGAATTAATTCACACATAATTCCCCACCATTATCTATCCTCCACACCTTAATGTTATTGTCTGTCTTCCTCCCCACAAGATCCTTAAACACTATGAATTTGTCAAAGACTTCAAATTTTCTCCTAATGAAATAAATCCATGTATCCCTTAAGAAGCCATCATTAAATTATACATAATACACATATTTATCCATTGATTGAATTGAAATAGGTATAAACACATCATTGTGCACCAACTCTAATACTCCCTTTGACCTTATAGCACTAGAGGAAAATTTACCCAACTTTTCTTCCCATATAAACAAATATTCACAAAAATCAAAATTTAGAGATTAATTAGATATACCCTCTAATATACCATTACCTTGTAGTACTTGAAGGAACTTCTATTCAATATGCCCCAATATTTGATGCGACAACATATTATTTTCTCTAGAGACTCTAGGAATTATTCCTTCTTTAGCTCCATTCTTAGAAATAATGGAACTATTGCACCCTTCCTAATAGCTTATACAAAGTTTCAATCCAAAATTACCTCAACAATACCATTTCTCCTCGAATACTCTTGTAGCTATCCTTTTCAAACACTATTTTTACTGTTTTATTTTTCATCTTCCTTACGTAAATCAAATTTCCAACCAATCTCAAGATGTGTATAACACCATGGGGTGTTATAATCATTCCACCTATGAGCTTCAACTTGAATTTTTGTCATTCTATAATTCTAGCTCTCGATTCATCTCCTAGGAAAACATCATGAGCATTATATCTTTCATATCCACAAGTCCACTCCATATCGAGAGTCATATAAAAGTATGCCCTTAAGTCAAATAACCATGCCCCATGATCTAATGCGTACATGAATAAGCTAGGTATACATCCCTTCCTTCATCTAAGGAAGATTTTACTTATGTAGAAGGAAGTTTACTTTCTCAACAATTTTGGATCTACATTTTTTCTTGTAATGCACTTCTTTTCAACGTCTCCAACATATTTAAATACAAATTTTCCTAGAGATTTACATTCTCATTTATATTTAGTTCTCTCATTTGGGGACGTATTCCTATTTCTATTCTAATAACATCCTCCTATACACAAGACATATTTGTTCAAAATTTTAATTTTTTCCATCTCATCTCCTTTAATAACAAGGATGAGACAACTTCAATGAAACTTAAAGTAGTTACATTACTACCTACAAAAAATAACAAGACTCTCCCATAAGTCTAGTAAAGAACATAACACATCAATACACTCATCTCCATCTAAAATCTTAATATCAACCGATAATACATGGCTTACCACAATATGAAAGGCATTTATGTACTCGGTTAAAAGTCTCCATCCTTCATCCCTCGGTCATACATCTTTCTTTGTTGGAACAATATGTCCACCAGGGACTTAGACTAATACAAAATCCCTATCTTGTTGCATAATGTCTTTGTTGTATCTTTTCTTGAAAGATTTAGTAATATTGAATCTAAGAGACACAACCATATTATGCTTTTTGCCTTTCAATCCAACTTGGTCCAATCTTCTGTTAGCATCATTGTTGGTGCAATACCTAGATCCATAGAGATCCATTCATTTTTGTTAACCAACATATCTTCCATTTGAGCTTCCACAACTGAAATCTCTTCCCATAAAATTTTTCAATTTCTATATTTAAACTTCTTTCTATATCCTTTCACTACAAGAATCAATTTATTACAAAGTCTATTATAAACTCGATTCAAATGCACTAATCACAAAAGCATCCCCTTAAAACCAAAACTATTTTGATACCAAATGTAGATTTTATCGATATATAATTACTTGTTACAAATATATTCTTCATAATATAAAAAAATATGCAAGAAAACATACACATTAACTTAGATATTTTTCCACATATATAAAAAACTATAATACCTTAACTTGTATTATGAAACCATAACTTAAATGGCCATGCACCATAAAACCTCTCCAAAAAAATGTGTGCTTAAACTATTATAAATAAATGTAAAAAATTAGGTAAAACAATTTTTCAATTGTGATTCCCCTAACCTACTGCATATGATACAATATACATTACCTGTAAAAAAAAATATAACACATACTTTAAGTATTTTGCTATCCAAACTTTTTGATAAAATTTATTTTGGTTTATTGTGTACATATAAAAAATGTTGATAAACTAACAAAGTGAAAATAAAATTCGCTAAATAATAAAAGAGTGATGAATGAGATATAACTTAATTATTAATAAAGAATATACATAGTTAATATTTAAGGGTACTAAGCGTGGCCATAATCCATGAACGTGAAGTATGTTCATAACTCAAATAGTTCTAAATTATTATATCCCAAAATTTTGGTGGACAATTGTACTCCAACATGTAACAGGAAACTACATTTTTTTTCATAATCAGTGTAACAACACTGAAATTTGCACCTAGTTTTATTTCTTCGGAGCTTTTATAAATATGCTTAAACTAGTATTCCCTTTATTTTTCGTTAACCTCGAAGAAAAATATAAAATTAAACATTATGTAGGACAGCATATTGCATTATATTGTTAGGTATGAAATAAGTTACGCAATATTGTTTTTTTATTTAATTTTATTTGAGTGTTAATAATTATTAAAAGTGAAATATTGTTAAATAAAAATATGCATATTGTATTTTTTTACAATAATATTTTATTTGTATAATTAAATATAGGGAAAAAATATTATAAGTTATTTTCTAATTAATATTTTTATTTTTATTGATAATATTAATAAAATACAAAATAATATAAATCATTTCTTATTATAAATACAATCTACACATTTTTATTTTTACGATAATATATATATAGATATAAGATATATATATATATTCAAGAAATTCAATATTTATTTATTTATTATTTAATATTTTATGTAATGATTATATACCATGTGTAGTATTGTTTCAAATTACATTTTTTTAAGAGTTTGGTGTGATACATTTTAAGTTTACGAGAGATTTTTCGGCGTAAATCACAAGATCTGTCATTTGTCAACGTGTTTCGAACCAACTAGTGTGGTTCATTAAGCATGTTAAATAGTCTGAGTAGAGTCTCCAACGGCTAAATTGATTAACGGCTAGTTTTGACTTTAGAACCCAGGTCAAAATTTATTATTATTATTATTATTATATTATTATTTTTAAAAGAAATAAGTTAAATTGGTAAAAATATAAATAAAATAAAATAATTTTAATGGTTAGTTTAAAAAAGGTAATTTAATTATTTATTTAAATTATTTATATATATATATATCTATATACTATCTATATATATATATATATAATATATATATATATATATATATATATATATATATATATATATATATATATATATATATAAATTATAATATTGGTTGTTAAGATAAAAGTTAGGATTAATAAAAATATATAAATAAATTAAATAAATTAAAAATAAATAACTAAATAAAATATTAATATAAAATTTATTAAGAAAATCTTTTAAGTTTTAAAAATCTTTGTGATGGGGTAAGTAAATAAAGTTTAATTATCTTCTGGTTCTTATAAAAAATGGAGCAATGTGCTCAATGTCATATTTTAAAAATGTTCGAATATGAAATCTTGATTCTCTAAATATTTTTGTTGACAACTTCTTATTTCAACTTAAGGTGGATGAGAATTTGTTGACTTTTTCTTATTTTTTTAATTGGTGGCCTAGATTGATTGTCTACGGAATATGCTCAACATATGCTTAGTCTTAATGATTATCAATGGTTGTAGTGTGTTTTAGAGTTTGTTAGGTTGCACTGACTGTTAATAAATTTTAAAACTTAGATTCATACCACATGGCTCCCTGACCAGCAATTTCCTAGGGATTTGAGATTATATCAATTCTAATAAGTTAATATTCTAATTTGATGGGAAATTTAGTATCTAAGCAAATTTTATTAAGCAAAATGGTCCATTTTACAAAAAGATGTGTAATTCTTTTTTTTCTCAAGTTAAAGTTGACCCACAACCCTTTTATGATGATGATGATGATGATGGTTAACATTCACTGAGACCAAACTTTGGTCTATCGGACCTAAAGAAACGAATTATTTAGTTTGATTTAAGCTTTTATTCCTATGCTCAAAATTTTTGGAGAGAAGCCTTCTGAGCTCCCTGTAATTTTGACATCATAAAAAGCTAGGAAGGTCAGTGTTGCAACAGAGATTTTGAAACTGTGATCTAATGTGGTTGTACGCGGGGCACTCTAAGAGGAAGTGATTTTCATCCTCGATGTTCGTATTCTCATAGAGATGGCAGAACCTTTCCATCCATGGTGTTTTAGGAACTATCCAATGACCCGTTTCACTATGGAGCTCATGAGAGTCCATTCTAATATTGGCTATATTAATTTTCTTCTTTGAGCTAGTTAAAACAGAGAGATACTTTTGATCTTCTAGGATGGGGTTGATGACCTCCTTATAATATCTTAATTTTCTTTTAGCTGCTAAATCTTTCTCACACCACATTTTTTCTTTGAACTTAGAAGTAACAATATTTTTATTGTTATTAATGTTTTGCAATGCAACATTCTTGTTGATCTCCAAATGGTTTAACCAGGCCCTGATGTCTTTATACCAGCCTCGCTTGAGCCTTAGGTGGTTTTGGTTGGAATTTAAAGCTAGTTTGGGAAGTATATGGTCTCCTATGTTATTGAGTTTGTGCTTGTACAAAAGAAGCCTAGTCATAGCTAGGCTCTTGATAGGGTAAAGACCCACTTCTATAAGGAGAATAAGATAAGGTGTGTTGTTTTAATTTTGAGGGTATACGTTATAAAACGCTTCTGTATTTGCTCAATATTTCTCCAGGATTCTCTAGAGATGCTACAACCCAAAACCTCACATCCATATAAGACAATTGGAGTAACTAAAGTTTCAAAGAGGAACTTCTTTCTATCCCACACTATGAGGTTTGTCGTTTTACAATTATTTTCAAAACCAAAATAAGCTTTCCACCCCCCATTAATCCTTTTCTCAATGCTATAGTTCCAATTGAGCTTGTGATGAATATCAATTCCAAGGTACTTGTAGGAAGAAACCTTCTCCAAGTTACTATGATAATACATAAAATTAGCATAAGTGTCCTTCTTGGATTTGATAATCATAACTTTTGTTTTGTTAGTATTAGCAATCATACCCATGGTAGAGAAGAAATCCTTAAGAAGTTTAAGTTGCTTATCAAGATCAGATGGGCACCTTGCGAGAAGAACGATATCATCAGCATAGGGAAGAAGGATGATGACTATCCCAACTAAGATCGTGCCATCACATCCTGCTTCCTCTAAACAACCTTCTAGCTTGTTGATGTAAATGACAAATAGGGTAGGGGAGAGGGGGTAACCTTTTTTAACTCTGATATTACACTTGATATCTTTCGACCAGCCCTCCTTGCTCTTTAACTTGGAAATTACATTCTCGTATAACCTTATAACAGCAACTCTCAACTCAAAAGGAACCTTTAGCTCTTCTAATCTATTCCATAGGTTGTTTCTATGAACCAGATCGAAAGTCGTTATAAAGTCCACAAAGCAACAGAAAATATTTGATTTATCATTGCGGCATTCCTCCACAATGATTCTAAGCATAACGAGGCGGTCCGGTGTTGATTGTTGCCTTCTAAAACCCGCTTAGCCTTTAGAATGCTTACCTTCACTTTCAAGCCATATGCTCAACTTATTTTCCAAAATAATACCATATAACTTGGCTAGGAGAGGGCTAAACATAATTTTCTAATAATTAGAGGAGTTATTCGTATCCCCACTTTTAAAAATAGGGATAATGAGGCTTTGAGTCCATGGTTTAGGGAACCCTTGATTAACCGCTTGATTGAAAAGCTTGTGGATGTGGGGGATGAGCACCGGACCTCCAATTTTTAGGATTTCCACCTGGTAACCTTCAATGTGCTTACCTTTCCCATTAGCCAAATGATCAATCCCAAAATCATTGTCTTCTAATGAGAAAACTTCTTTTGTAGTAAGCAGGGTTTCAAATTTCTCCATGACATTTGGAGATTCATAAATCTTTTTAAGATAGGAGTTCCAGTCGTGTAAAGAAATTTTATTACTATCTTTAGTTTTCCTAGTTAGAATCTACCTCCAGAATTTCTTAGGAGCTACCTTAGAGAGGTGTAAGATATTATCTTGTCTTTTATGAACAAACTGCCTTTTTTCCTTTTAGTTATGGCTTTCTATATTTTTATCTTGTCAATTTTAAGAGATTCATCAACAACTTCCTTAATTGCTCTCCTCTCACTTGTACAATCTTTGTCATACCATGGGTTGGTTTTGCTATTTCTTTTATTACTTGAAACTTCAATTGAGAACTTGTTAATAGAATATGAGAGGGTTATATTAAAATTATGATAGAGTTCTTCTATGTTGTGTATACTAGATAAATGAATCAAATTAGTTTTTAATTTATTTAGAAAGAGATCTTTTTTATTTCTATCAAAGATTAAGTTCTTTTAGCTATAAGTATTATCTTCTGTGGGATCAAAATTCATGACAAAGTTGAGAATTATAAGCAAAGGCCTATGATCAGAGTCAGGCTCGTGGTTGTTTAAGATGTCAAAATTTATATGTGGTTAATGAGGTAAATGTGTACATTGGTAAGACATACTTCGTGTTGCAATAGTTTTTTTTGTTATATTTATAAAGCCTTCGGCTATATTAACCACATTGATATTTTTAATGTGGTTGTACTAGTAAGTATGAACCTCTAACATTTTAGGCCAAATAAATTTGATCACTCACACTTGTTTAAGATTTTAGCATGACAAGGAATACACCCTATGTTGTAGTCTTTAAACTTTACGTGTGATACACATTGTGCAGCACCTCTCTTATATTTTGGTGAGATACAACTTAAACCTTGAAAAATTTCTTAATGAACAAAAATTTGAGAATTTTATTCCAATGTGAACAATTTTACAAACCTTTTGTCTTATATGAATCATTTTAAAAATCGTCTTTTATATCCCTTTCCAAATATTGTTTCCCCACAACCAAAAGTAGAAACTATGTTTAAGTGTAATAAGTCACATTGCAACAAAAATTATTTCAGCATGACATGTCACATCACAAAAAAATTGTGTAAGTGAAATGTGTCAGTTTGCCTCAAATTTAAATGCAACAATTCACATAATAACAAAAGTGGTCTAAATTTGATATGTCACATTGCAACCAATTAAGCATTATAAATTATAAAAGTATAAGCATTTGTACAGAAATATATAAATTAAACATTATGTAATATAATAAATTATATATGAAAAGGTTACATAATATTGTTTTTTAATTTAATTTTATTTTGAGTATAACCTAATAAAAAAAATGATGTATCAATAAAAATATGGCATATTTCTATCTTAATTTTTTACAATAAATTTCTATTTTATAATAAATGGGGAGGAAAAATAATCTATTATAAAATGATTGTTTATTAATACAAGTTTATTTATATTTAGGTAAAAATTATAAGTTTTTATGAAAATATTAATAAAAATTAGTATATGAAAAATCTAAATATTATTTATATTATTTTTTAAAGATATTTAATATTTATCTATTTATTGTTTAATATTTTAGTGTAATAAGTCATATATCATGTGTTGTGTTCTTTCAAATTTTACAAGTGATATATCTTTTGACACACCTCTTTTAGAGTTTGGTGTGGTACACTTTAGAGTTTGGTGTGATACACTTTAGTTCACATGAAAACTATTGTAATGACTAGTTAAAGAAAGTTCAATTATGTCATGATCTTCATAAAAATGAGAACAATATGCCCATATGCTCTATGTAATATCTTTACAATGTTTGAATGTAAAATATTGATTCTTTGAAAATTTTAGGTATGATATATTGAACCTCTAACATTTCAGGCCAAATAAATTTGATCATTCACACTTATTTAAGATTTTAGCATGATAAGACATACACCCTAGGTTATAAACTTTTAAACTTTATGTGTCATACACATTTTATTGCACCTCTCTTAGACTTTGGTGTGATATAATTTAAACCTTGAAAACTTTCATAATTTTATTCTAATGTTTGAAACAATTTTACAAACCTTTTTTCTTATGTGAATCACTCTAAAAATTGTCTTTATATCCCTTTCGAAATATTGTTTATTTACAACCAAAAATAAAAAAGTGTATTTAAGTATGATATGTCACATTGTAGTGAAATTTTGTAAAGCCTGATAGGTCACATTGCAAAAAAATTTATTTAAGCATGATATGTCACATCATAAAACAGGTCATGCAAGTAGAATGTGTCAATTTGCAAGAATTTAAGTGCATTAAGTCACATCATAACAAAATTTGTCTAAGTTTGTTATGTTACATCATAACAAAATGTCGAATTTGGAATCAATGATGTCAAGGTGTGGGCTCAAAGTTTTTATTTCTCTTGGTGTATCACAAGAAAGGAAATATTCCAAAGATATAATGGAAAAAGGGTGGAAAGGATTCCATTTAGAAATTTCATTTGCTCACAATAGAGACAAGTTTCAAGAGATGTGGTATGTTGCAAACTAAGACAAGTTTGAAGAGATATGATGTGTTGCATCCAAAAGATTTTTAAGCACTATAAATAGTATTTCATAGATGAAAGCAATTTGATGTGGTCTACCAAGAAAAATTAATATTGACAGTAAATTAATAAAGACGCCTTTCAAACCACCTAGTGTGTTTCATCTTTAGGACAAGATGAACTATTAGGAATTTAGAATATTTAACTCCAATATAATCCAATAATAATTAATTAAAAATATCAATCTCTATATTAAGATTATTTATTAATAATATCAAGTTTATATCATTTGATAGAGGGATGATTAAATTAAGTAGAAAAATATTACTAGTTATGCAGACATATTAAAGCCATATAATAATAATATGGTGTGAGAAAGATTTAGCAGCTAAAATAAAATTAAGTTATTATAAGAAGGTCATCAACCCCACCCTAGAAGATCAAAAGTATCTCTCTATTTTAACTAGTCAAAAAAGAAAATTAATATAGCAAAAATTAGAACGAATTCTCATGAGCTCCATAGTGAAACTGGCCGCTGGGTAGTTCCTAAAACGCCATGGATAGAAAGGATCTGCCATATTTGTGAGAATAGGAGCATCGAGGATGAAAACCACTTCCTCTTAGAGTGCCCTGCATACAACCACATTAGATCTCAATTTCACAACCTTTGTTACAATACTGACCTTCCTAGCCTTTTACAATGCCAAAATTATAGTGAACTCGGGAGGCTTCTCTCCAAGCTTTTTGAGCATCGGAATAAAATCTTAAATCAAAATAAATAATTTGTCTTTTTAGGTCCGATAGATCATTATTTGGTCTCAGCGGACGTTAACCATCATCATCATCATCATCATCATAAACTGTTTGAATATTGATATTAAATAATATATTTTAGTATAGACTTTCTTTATTTTTCTGTAAACAGAAAGTGTGTTTATATATAGGTGTACATATAAAGTGTGTTTATGTGTGTGTTAATGTTAACTTTAGCTCGAAAGGAAAAAAGTAATTAACGGTAAAATTATGTAGTTACTTCTTAATAAGAGAAAAATGTGTAAGTCTTTCAATTTTTAATGTAAAATATTAAGAATGATAAAATATCCAAAAATACAATTTAAACAATGAAAAATTATCACTAAAGATCTATCTTAATCACATATTTACCAAGCACTAAAAGGGAATAATTGACTTGTAAATCTTTTTTGAAGTTTGAGATTTGATCATTGTAGGCTCTTGGTAAATCCATAGTTAAAACTGATCTATAACGTTGAATTTAGGCTTCTCTGATCCATATCGAGTTTATAGGGAAGAGTTTTATGTGAAAATCACATCGTAATTCATTTGTGGACGCATTTCGAACCAACAACCCTGGTTCCGTCGGGAAAAAGTTGAAGAACCAGATCATGGTTGCAGGTTAAATAGAGAGAGAAAATCATTCAATAGCTATATTTGACCAGGAAATATTGGACCGGGTAATTGGACTGGACCAAGAGATAGGGACAAGGAAAAATAATTAGTTAATTAATTAATAAGCTATTTTTGTAACCGTTGGTATTTAACTAAACTGAACATAAATCAATAACTAATTCAAAGACCTTTTTTATTATTTAAAACTATATAGACCTTATATTATTATTATTATATGAAATAATAAGAAAAAATAATAAATGCTTATTAAATGGATACCTAATTAGTTAGATAAATATTTGATTTAATACTAAATTTAAGGATCTATAGTGGTTAAAGATGGCAGGATCGGAAAGGATTCTTTTGGGTTTCGAAGGAAAACAAGAAGTTCACTAGGCATGAGAATTAGGATTGAGGTATTTCCCTCTACGCTGACTTTCTGTTTTTTGAAAATTTCTCTTTTGGGTAGTGTTAGTGTCTATCTCTTTTGGGTAGTGTTAGTGTCTGTTAGCCCTGCCAGTCACCAGTGATTAAATATGCTCTTACAAGGTTTTTGTTAGGGTCTCAAATCAAATTTATATCATTTCATTAGGTTTCCAAAATAAAAAATTGGTCACTAGCTAGTGTGTCTAGGCCTATTACTGCTCCTTTCAAAAAATTTCATGTTCCGGTCATTGTCATCACTCAGTTGGATGTGCCATCACTAAAAGGTCATCATCATTATCTCAGTCATATCATCATGGTCTTCATTTAGCTCAGTGTCACCATTAGGTCATAGTCATCAAAATCTGTCATTCCATTCATAAATCCGGCAAATGAAGGAGTAGTAATAGGGAATTTGCTCAAAAACTTTTTGTTTCAAAGTGTATCTTATTTCAAATATGATGTAATAAGTTCTAATGTTCCAAAGCTACATAGTTTTCAAAGCAAAAGTGAAAAACAATATAGTCGGCCACCCCACCACTATGAAGAAATTGACTTCCACAAGCTATAAAAGACCATTACGTTCATTTCTCTCACTCATTTCATTAGAAAAGAGCTCTCACTCACCAACAAGCACTTCCTTAGTGATTTCAAGGCCAAAGGATACTTCAACAAGTGATTCCAAGCATCGACGTTGCGTTTACTCCAAAAGTCATAAAATTTATTTTCAATGGTTCTCAAGGGAAATTGAAGTCTTCATCAGCAGTCGACAGGTAAGCTAAGTTCCCTTTATACCTCCCATCAACTTTATTTCCTTCTTTTCATCGTGAATACCTTCCATTTGTCCCCACACAACATTTTTGGCAGTTTTCATAGCTGGGACTATATACAAATTCCCTAGGCTAAATCCTACACTCATTTCATCCCTTTCTACTTACAAAAGTTCCCTAACACCCTTATCTACTTCCCTAAAATTCCTTACCCTCATTTTCCTTCCCTAAACCCTTCATCCTATCCCCTCACTCACTTCCCCTGTTTTCACACTAGGGTTTTCCCTTGCACATTATCAATATGGAGGAAGAAAGGAAATCTTATAACAAGGGAGGTCAAGTATCAAGGTATGAACCACTCGACACCTATGAGCTGATGTCCTCCTCACTGTCCAAGCAATGTTTTTAGAATGTAGGGTGTTTAAGGTTCTGTGAGCAAGTTCAACAAGTCAAATATGATGCCAAGTTGACCAGCTTGTTTGCCACTAACCTTAAGAGAGACAAGGTCACTGCTGTAGGGGTCAGCTTCACAATTTCAACTGAAGCTATAGCA
>APFE031466777.1:0-13958 GCA_000404065.3 Pinus taeda
ATATATAATGATTTAAGAAGATTACCATTTATTTCCACTCTTGCGTTCGTTTTAACTTGGATAAAATATGGTGATCATTAATCTATCAACATGAGAATACTTCTTATGTGCCCTAATCTTCAAGTTGTTGAATCAATTTGAAGTTGAGTAACTCAAGTCTCAATTCTAGAGACTTTAGAAGGAAGAATAACTCGAAGTCTTAATTCTAGAGACCTTAGAAGGAAGAGTATTTCCAAGTCCTTTTTATTAATTAATGAAGGTTGTTTCTATTTTTATAGAAAAAAAAAAGTAAGAGTATCTCCAAGGTAAACTCTTTCAATTCAAGATTGTGGAATACCTCTTAGCTTTGTACTCCATAATGCCCTCCTTAGTTACAATCATGGAATTAATCTCAACAAGTTGAATCAAACCATCACACTTTTCTATTTAACAATTGAAGTTCATGGATGGAGGAAAGCATTGCAACATAATCAACATATCTCTTAGGAGGTATGCCTCTCCCTCATTGATAATTTGGAGGTTCATAGATATGTTGTTGAGCCTCTTGATCAACAAACTCCACATTTTCCTTAATCCTGAAAGGAGAAACTTGTGCAATGAAGATTGTTGCATTCAAATGGTGTGAAAATTTTCCCTCTTATTATGTCCAATAAAAAGACATAAATCACTATAAATAACAAAACATTAAGAACATATATAGCTTGATTTCAACCTTGAAAATGCCATCTGTAAAAGCTTAAAATGTAGTATGTAGTGCCCGCTCCAGTTGACTGACAGTGATTTGATGCAATCTTTTATTTAGCCATAAGGCCCACTTTATTCTTTGAGGACCTCAGGTTGAGGATCCAGACTCATGACACTATTATCAACGATTGAGATATTCATGGTTATGATGTTTTGCTTTCCATTGATATTATGATAGCATGAATGGTTGTATATCTTATCTAACAGTATTCTGATGATTGCATCATTTAAATAATTAAGTACCTAAAATTATGATGAGGGTAGTAAAGAATATGTATGCGCTCTACTAATAGTATAATGATGATAAATTGGATAGATATGTATATTTCTATGATGTTACGATGTTGATGGCTTAATGAATATGTATGTTTCCATTTATGATAAATGATGATAGCCATGAGGGATGTGTACCCTCTGCTACCTACTTCCATTAGTTCAGGCTTATGATGGACAATGATGTGAATGACCAATAATCATTAATGATGCTATTATGATAATGACTAACAGTGAGAAACCTTTTTGCTAATGATTTTTTAGTATGGCAGGAAAAAAAATCTACCCTTCCCATGTTGGAAAATTATAGGTAGATCAGGTGGTTTAATTAGATAAAAGGGGAAGACAAACATATTGTAAGGATAAAGATTAATCCTAAACCAATTAAACTTAATTAAGAAAAGAGGAAGGTGAATTAAAATAAGAAAATAAATTAAATTTAGAGCATTGTAGAGAAGCTCCATGTGGCATCAACCAACATAAGAATATCCCTCTAAGAGATAACCTGAGTTAATGTAGAAAGTAGATTGGGGATAAAATATTGACTCATTAACTGACTCCAAGTAATAAACACAATTTAAGGAATAAAAGGGGGGAATAAAGAGACAACTAGGAGAAGAAATAGGAATCTTGTGAGATGAGGAAAATATTAAGTTTTAAATAAAAAGTTAAGTAAATAATTTTGGATGACCCTTGCTGAGAGAATGAAACATGGGTAGGTGAATAATCAAGTATTAAATTAAAAGAAAAATATTATATTTATGCATGACATGCCAAGTGTCACCTATGAGGACTCCTATAAAAGAAGGGGGAAGCCATGAGAGAAGGGACCTTTTTGGGGAACCCTATTGTGGGATGGATGATATGATGTGAAAGCAGTGACTGCGAAGCTATAGTGAGTTTGGTGAGGTAGAGGGTTTTTAGAGAGGGGACTCTTGAGCTAAGGTTGCTCTCCTCTGTAGCTAGACTCTTCCTCCATTGTACAACCCCATTGCAGCTCGGGGGTCTGCGGGGAAGAAGAGTACCCAAGGAGTAGGCTGGGAGGTTAACCAGTGGGTCTCGTTTCGGATCAAGTGCGGCATCATATACTCGCAGACGGACCAGCGACAAGGAAATACCCGCGACAACCGATCAAGCGAAATCGCGCCTCTCCGGTGTACGGTACATGTGTATTTCGTTACTACTTGACCTTAGATTAAAAGCATATAAATGTGGTGTTATTTCCTGAATGAACATCAGTGATGTATGTGTTGATTAAATTGAAACCTTAATGTGTTTGTTTTCCGGTTGTAATTACTGTGTATATATATTATATATATATAATAATATATATATATATATATATAAATATATATATTATATAATTATATATAATATATTATATATAGTAGGCATTTAACTGTTTTAGTTGGTCGTTTCACTTGGTATCAGAGCCCAGGTTCACAACACTGGACCTAAGGATAGAACAAGAAAAAAAAAAATGTAATGCATATCGGTCCTTACAGAGTGAGCCAAAATCACCAAAATCTTGTATTAATATTCAACAAAGCAATAATATATCAACAATGCACAATGATTATCTATTGGAAAGAAAAAATTTGAAAAAGGTTTGAACCTCGTTAAAATATCATCTAACTATCCTTATCAGGCCTCTGAAGGAAAACCCATTACACATATATTCTTTCTTGATTTGATTATAAAGATTCATCACATCAAAATTAAGTGTGGTCCATGGCACAAAAGTTTGCAACATAAAATGTAACTGACTGAGAAATAAAATATTTACATAGAAGTAAAAATAAAAGTTTCATGATCAACACAATCTGCAATACCTTCTGTTTGGTTGAGTAGGAGGTGGAGGCTCCATCCTGGGTCAATGATCTCGCACACGGGTGGATTAATGAATTGCTCACATCTCTGCCATAGTAATGGATTTGTCTAAGGTGATTGGAAGAAAAAATAATATGAGATCTTCATGTTTGTTAAGTTTGAATAGTCCATCCTAGCCCTCAATAGAATTTTTACCAACCCAAGCAATTGGAAGTCGTTCTTGAGGTAATTTACCATTGTTCTACCCTTTAGAGTGGAAATCTTCTCGTAGGAGGAGTCTACTCTTATTTTAGCCTCTACCAATCATTGTTTGTATTGATCCTAATGTTTTAGCTCTCACAATTCCCAGCATATGGGAAATCCTTCCCTTATCAGTGCTTCAAACTCCTCATTGAAAGCATCTACCTTCCTTGACACTACCCCCAAGCATTCTTCATCTTTGACTCTGGCCTCCTCCTTTCGAATCATCTTAGTGATCTCCATGATGGGCCCCACTCTGTCTACCACATTAATAGGCCTCAGTTACTCTTAGTGGCCTCTCATTTACAAACCTAATGAACTTTTGAGCAATCTGGGAATTATTTATTCCATCCTCCTTAGCTGATAGGATGAATCATTTAATGTCTCTAACCATTGTTTTATGCTCATGCATCATGGTTATGAATTTTGAGTTCCTTCCCATTTATTCAATGATTTTATTCCACACCATTTGTTTAGCTTGCATCAGGGACATGTTCCATTTCAGCTTACGCTTCAACTCTAAGATCTACTATTTGGCTTCCTGTAAGTTCTTGCTGAGGATATTAGCATTAGTCGTGTTAACCTCTACTTGTTTCTCCTTATGGGATAATTTTTTATGGGAAACTTCTATATCTCTTTGTACTCTTTTCGGTTCCACTTTTAAAAGATAAAGTTTAGTAAGAGTCTTGGTAAGTTGTTTAATAGGGTTTTGGGGATCTTCAGGAATGATGATTGTACATGTATGTGAGTCAATCTTTGCTACAACTCAACTATCTTCTACTTGAGGGATACAACCTAATTTTTCATGTCAATTGTTATCACCAAAAAATTGATCATCTAGCCTAATTTACTAGATGGATTGAAGTATATCATGTAAACCCAAATTTACCCTAGGAAAATTGCTTTCACTATGAGAAACTACATCATAAACCACCTTTATCAAGTAATTTATAGTTAAACCCATGAAGAATAGTTGAATAAATCACTATTTATTTTATTTTCTTCTAGGAATAGTTAATTAAACCATTATTTTATTATTATTCCTTGTTAAATTTGACTCAATCATGAAAAATAAACAGATAAACCATTATTTATCGTATTTTTCTCTATGAATAATTAATTAATCACTAATTAATTATTATTATTTATCACATTTGAATAAATCCCTTAGGAATAATTAATAAATCATTCGTTTATTTATTAATTCTAAATAAAAGTTTAAATACTTTTTCCCTCCTAAAAAAATATAATAAAATATTCCAAGTGGTAATTCCAATAATGGGATCAATAATATTTTATTATTGCTCATTATTCGAGGATAACTCAATATATTGTTATAATTAGGAGGGTTTCCCAATCATTATTCACTTTTGATTATTTTCATTGTTGCACTCACTATTGTAACTCTGATTATTTTCATTTTCGCACACCATATTTTTCTTGGGTTTATGCATTACATAGGAAAGAGAATCTACAAGAAATTGGCGACTCCATTGGGGAATAATTTCGATTCAAAAGCCTGGGTCTCCAATGATAAATTTACAACTCTGTTAGGTTTTATACTTCAGATCTAGAAACTTGGACGACCTTTGGCTTTCAGCTAGGGTTTCTTCTTTTTTCAACTGTATTAATGTTTCCTACTATTTTTAACCCTAGATCTGATAAATTTGTGACTTTCACAAGCTTTCTGGTCATTTCTGCAGGTCATAGGAACCATCCGCGATAAAGGCAACCATTTTTTCTGAAATTCGTGCACTAGGAGTCTTGGAATAGAAATTGCAGTTTTCAGCCCAAAAGGTGCGATATGGGCTCTAGAACGTAGATTTCAGCCCAAAAAGTGTGATTTCATCAAAAAACAAGTCAAAGCCTGCAATTTCTAGGTTTTAGGGTTTTTCTCATATCTGTTTCTGGGTTTTGCTGAGAGCTGCCTGTTGGGTGTCTGGCCTCTGCCTTATCCCTCCTAGCCCTTGATCCATTCTATTTTACTCGTTGAAGTCGAATTTAGCATACCCTAGCGCTTCTACTACACTTCCACCTTTCTAGGAGGAGTTTAGCTGAGTGAGAAGTCTAGGTTTCTACAACACGTTTAGCCACATTTTCCAGATCTGTAACCTTTTGTTTCAGATCTGATAAGATAGGTTGCTACCATACATAGTTTCACATTTAAACTTATTTGGTCATTCCCTTAGGATCCCATTAGTTTCCCTAGGTTTTACACCCATCTCCCTATCCTTTTGTAGCAATCTTTCCTCTGGTTTTTTTCTTAGAGTCACTTAATCCCAGTCACACTGACATTCAGATCTCTTGATTGTTTCAGTGTATTTCCCATTGGTTTAGACACCAAGCAATATAGTGTTTGCAAACACAGTTCTGGTTGGGTTTAGTTAATATTTTTTCTCTTTATTTTCTGTTATTTATTTCAGTGTATTTGTAGCAAGCTTTTTCCTTCTTTTTTACAAACACGATATAAGCTTAATCAATTAATACACTTACACACACAAGCACACCTTAAGTGAAGGGCACTCGGTTTAGACCACCAAGCCAAGAATTAACATAATAATTTATCTCCCGGTATCGAGATAAAAGATATATTGTTTATCTCCCCTCACCATTTCTGTGTTCTATGTGTCCTTCCATCATTGTGCCACCAAGGCGTGTGTCGCGGAGACTATTACACCTTCACCCCAGTTTCCTCTTGGGCGTATTACGTCTCCTTGTCGGGTTTGAGTTCATAGCCCTCTGAGTCCCCATACTAACTCTTCTCCTGGTCCTTCTAATTTTGAACCTCCTTCACTACATATCGTCACCAAGTTTGGACCCACATTTGGTACAGGAACCCAAACTGGTGGTGGCTCCGGTGCTATACTGGTAGTTACATCATGCGGAATAGTCTCAAGAACCATTCTAGTAGCCACCATGCTCCCCTTTATGGTTGCGTTAAGTCTACCATATCTTAACCAGTTGATAAATGCCCCTATACACCATGATATTGGTTGGCCCTCTATGCCGACTAAGCTTCCCTTAGACATCCCAAAGTTTGAGGGTATTACTAGAGAGCATCCTACCAACCATGTTCGATCCTTCCACATGTGGTTTTCATCCAAATACATAACTGATGACTCCATTCGTCTTCGGATCTTCGAAGACATGCCCACCGAAGATGCTGCAAAATGGTATCTAGACAAGCCCTCCACCTCTCATTCTATTTTCATGATGATTTATAGAGTGTTTTTATCATATTTCCAGTTATCTATCTAATACAACACTAGTACGGAGCTATTGACCACTTTCTGTTAGTCCTCTACCACTCGCCTTTCTGACCATGTTCAAGAGTGGCATCGAAGGAGGAGCACATGTCTTGCCCCGCATTTTGAAGACCGTGTCTATCTAGATTTGTTTCTTAGGCGCCTTTTATCCCCCATCCGGAGAGATGTCGCGTCCCATTTTCTTGAGACCAAGGAAGAAGCTCTCCAGACCGCTTCGAGATATGATCTGATTTATGCCCAATCGAGTTATGTCTATACCGTCATTCCAGACCTCCCTCGTCCTAGAAGTGCCAATTCATTAGGAGAATCTCACAGCACCAATGGTATCATTGGATCCCTTTCACACTCTTCGCCATACCCTCAGCAATTTTTGGCTTAATGGGGCTTGACCCAATTTCAAAGATGTTTAGTCAAAAAAATCCCGACAGTATCGACCCTTTCAGAAATAGTCCATGTAGCGCGGATTGAAGTCTCAACTGAGGTAGTATGCAAGGGTGCTAGAACTAGGTATCTACACCCTAGGGATGTCCTGATGTGGCCTAGGTTTGCACAGAGTGATCTTACGCGCTGCGTGGCTTCTGTGTAGTTGTCTTCTCGGGACCACTACCTTAGTTAATCGTGAATGCAATTTACCCTTTTCTATGCTTAATATTATTATAGATCTTTTGTTATTTATGAAAGTACAACTGTTTTAGTTATTACTTAACATAAATAGAGATGCACGCAATCATAAGTCAAGAATAGATGCATAAACTAGAATCTAGAATAGATACATGATATTTCAAAATCAACTTATCTTTATTAATGCCTTTATCCATTTACAATCCACTTCCTACATTGTGCACATAGCTATAAGTGTCCACACACATAGTTGCAGACTCTAACCAAGCCTTCATGCACACATCTGTGGAGCCTCTATCTCCTATTACAACCCAAACTTGTACTTACAGACTCATACCTACTATCACTTTCAAACACCCATATTACTTCTTCTATTACAAAATGATACCCTTTACACTTAGAGCCCTTTTATTATTTATACATTCCCATGGTCCGTGGACCATGGGCAGGCCGACATATTCTAGATTAATTTATAATATTTTAGGGTGGACTACCCTTAGAATTGACCCATTACAATTCGTGCTTTGCACACTTTGTGGAGCTTTTAAAATACAATACCCAAAAATGTGGGCTTAAAGCCCCAAAACTGTTACATGGGGGATTTACTACCCAACAGCAACATTATGGCCACTTGCATTGCTCCACCATTTATGCCCCTCCTGCTAGTAACATGTTTCCCGAACTTCAACTCGTCTACCAAACTGTTGCTCCTTCTTATACACAACCTAGAGCTCCAACCCCTCAAGCATTAACATCACAACATCGCATGCATCCAAGTCCCAAAATTGGAAGAAAAATAATAAAGGGAAGGGTAACAAGGGTAACAAGGGTAACAAGAGTAACAAGGGTAACCAAGGTAAGCAACCTAGTCAACCTGAGGGGAACCAACCTAACACCAACAACCAGCAATAGGGTAGCTATCCCAAGAAGAACATGGCTATTCGTACGAACATGTCTTGTGCATGTTATGGTGTACATGGCCACTATACATATGATTGTCCCCTCTTACCCCAGATGCACAAAATGCGGGAAGCTCAAGCAGCTTCTTGAGGCCAACGATCATCTCAGAATCCTATGCCACCTCAATCAGACGTGTTAACAAATCCTTGCCCTTAGCAAGGATTTGTTGATGCTCAACCCCAACAAGGCTAGGTAACCCACCTCCCCCAACCTTCTTGTCCTAGTGACTAACATATCCTAATGATGAAATCTAATTAGGTGAATCCCTCCCATATCAACCCACAAACTCGGTCGTGCCAATATGACAAGCCATCCACTTCATCAATTGTCGAGCCAAAAACCAAAGTGTCTACTGAGCCTCTTATGACATCAAATAGTCCTTTGCAGATCCCGCAACACAAATTTGTAGCCATTTCCAAGATCCCAAAAGGACCATTACGCCATAATATGGCTTCTAATAGAGCTTCCCATACATATAGTGTAGTACATGACTTGGAAAAATCACCTACCGCCATGTCGACACTAGAAGTCATCGAGTCATTCCCTTCCCGAAATAACGATCTACTAACTACCTTGGGTGCAGTGGATCCTACCAACAATTGTTTGATTATCTTCCTAGTTGATACATCAGAGCACCCCTCGTTACCTTCATCTGTTGATTTTCAGATACTAGTTAGAGTTTGTAACGACATCATCTCCAGATGCATTATTGATGAAGGCACATCCACTTGTGTGATGTCTACTGCTATTTGGAAACAACTCAAGTCACCTGAGTTGTCCCCCTCCACCGTCACCTTGTGTGCTTGGGGATTGACACTCCTCCCAACCCCTTGGAATGTACCATAGTTGTCTAGTGACCCTTGCGAGAAAGATTGTCCATGATGATATTGAATTCAATGATGCCCCTTTGGATTACAACATCCTCTTAGGTCATAGTTACACATATTCCATGTCAGTTTTCACCTTTGCGATGTTTTGAAAGATGTGCTTTCCCCATGAATGGAAGATCATTACCATTGATCATTTGAGTTACTAGAAGTTGGCATCCATGACCTCCCCTGAGTCCATCATCTCGTCGATGTTCGACAACCAGTCTTCAACTCCTTACACCAATGTGTCACCCAGAGTCTATAAGGATTCCTCATTGTTATGTGTCTTCCCTAGTCCCCCCCCCGCCATTTCTGAACCTACTTCCATGAGTGTTTATAATTCACAAGCGTCATGAGCTACCCTTAAACAGTCCAGTACACCTGATCAATAGCCAACTATGATGCAGGCAAGTTCCCTATGCAAACAGAGGCAACCCTTCTAGCCCTTTAGTGGTTCTAGTCACAACAAGAACAATATCAAAGCATATTCCCTTAGATAGTTAATGTCATGAAGGCCTACCTTCAAATCCTCATTTGATGAAGTTCTCATTGTGTTGCTCTAGCTCTCATTTTAACTACTTTTGTACCTAAAACAACACATAGAGAACAACAACAAACATAATTGAATGCAACAAAAACGATCTACTTAAAGGGTCAAGGAACTTCAAGCTATCAATATGCAATTTGACATAAGATATACGAAATAAACCATTGATTTGTATTAATCTGAATTGAAATAAAACTTACAACCATGCCTTGACATTGTAGGTCTCCTTGAAGGGTCTTGTCAGTATGTCTCCACAAGCATTCACTCATGAATTGTCTCCCAAGGGGATGAATAACTCTCTCTCCTACCCAAAAGGAAACATTATTATGCTAGAACACTCATACAATCAAGAAAAATCCACACAAAACTATCCCAGGCTAAGTTCCATTAGAAGCTACTTCCAAACTCCACTCAAACTCTCTCCAAACCAACTGAACTAGAACTCCACTTTGAACTAGCTGATCTCAGCCATGAAGAAGGTATTTATAGGAGGAGGAGCCTCCATGATAGATGGGAGAAATAGCTTATCCATTGGGAGGTTACACAAAAGGTGGAACAACCATCCCAAACGAGAGAGCCGAGCTCATCTTATCCAACAACCAACCCTAGGACCGCTCATTTACAATTTGTTAAAACAAATTCACCAAAAGTAGCTCATTGCGAGTGAAACACAAGGATAGAACAATGACGTCACTAGGCTTAGTTCAATCTGGGCCATCTTTGTGGGTGGAATAACTGACGACCCAAAGACAAAGGTTAAAAAGGGTCTCCTCGATGAGTAATGAACTGAGGTATTCTTCTTGATATGACAAGGAAGACATTGACACATATTTGTAACATGAAGTAATGCATATGTTAATAACATGGACCTACAGTGTCAATGATTGATGGAACACAAGGTTGGTGACAAATTACTATGTAACACCAACACCTCAACATCCTATTATTTCTCTTCCAGCTAAACCCTCTGGGACCACTCCCCCAGTACCTCCTACATTTGTGAGTACTTCTCCTATGTTCCCTCTAGGAACTGTTCCTCCAAGTCTTAACCATACAGGAGCTATTGCATTAAGACATTATCCTTCCAACCAGATACCTTTCTTATTACCCCCTCTAGGATTTTTTTTTGCACCTATCATTGCTTTGATGGTTCTTCCTAACATGACTCTCGAGATCCCAATATGGTACATTATCCCCCTACAAACATCCTTCTTGGTCAGCCAATACTGTACCACACTTTGACTCTCATTCAACCGGTCCCCATGACCCTTACTGTTGCTTCACTTCAATCACAAGCTCAACAGGAACCAACTCATGTCGTAAAAGAATCTAGCTAGGGGGCAAAGCCAAAAGGAAATATTTGAAGGACAAGGCTCCCCAAGCTCCTCCAAACCCTAAGGCCCCAAAGTCGACACCCTTGTATGCTTTGTGTGAAGTTTTTGGGCATGCCACCAACAATTGTCCCGAGATTCCTCAACTTAAACCTTTGGTTCGTGAAGCATTCCCTAAGTCACATATTCTAGAAGTACATGTTAACATATTGGTCCCACCTAAGAAACTCAAAACTCTTCGCACAAACCACCTGTGTGCCCTTTGTGATCTTCATGGTCACTATTCCCATTGTTGCCCTCGTCTTGATGAGTTTCCTGATTTCCTTGGGGCGATTCCTGACTATGAGGCCACTTGTAGTGGAACCTTTGCTCCTCTACCTGTGGATTTTGGTACAACTAGTCAACTAGAACAAGTAAACTCTAGCCCTTCTATTGTGATCCCTCCCTTTGATGTCAAGATGAAGAACACCACAGGCCCCATTCTTTACTTTTCATCATCCTTGAGTTCCATGCCGGCAAACCTTCCTAAGGTTGTTGCATGCATTTCTATCGACCCTCCTTTGAAAAAATCCCTAGTGTCAACATCAGTAGATCCTTCATCAACCAGTCCGTCGTCTATCATTTGAGACGATGCATATGTGAACCTTATTTCTCAAGTTTATGCACCTTATTTCTCAGGTGGATGCACTAGGTAATGCTGTCGCGTCATGTAGTCAGTATTCCTCCCATTCGCCCATCTCCCAACCTGATGAGGACAACATGGAAGCTGTGTCTACCACTGATTACCCTTAGCCTTAAGTAAGGGGGAATTTCTTTATAGGATTTTGAAGGCCATTTACTTCCTAATTCTCCCAATGCACTCTAACTCAAGAAATTTCACTCATAGCACATCCCTTTGATTTGCATGTCTTTATTTCTACAATGAAGTTAGGTAGATTGCATCATCTCATCCATTGTCTTTTGCACCTTTCATATGGATCGATCATCCACACCGTATATTGGTCATGCCGATGGTGCAAGTTGCTTCTCCTGGAATCTAGCCTTGAAAACTTGAGCCATTTTTACCCCCTTGCATACATTAGTCCTTTCAAATGGCATGTGCATTAGATTTTCCACCAATAATCAGGCTAAATATGATGCAATGCTAGGTTTGTTAGTCAATTCCCTTGTTCATTGCATCCTTCATCTTCATGTTTATTTAGATTCCTTACTACTTGTCATGCAATTGAATGGTGTGTATCATGTGCATAACCAAGTCCTATTTAGAAAACATCACTAAGTGAAGCTATTGGTATGTGAATTTGAAACCATTACTTTCAGTCATGTGTCTTGAGCCCAAAATCACTATGTAGATACCACTACAAGCAACATTCTAGATTGGCATTTATCACATGTATACCAAAGAAGATAACCATAAACAAAGAAAATCATGAACCATCATCATCATACAAAATGCATAATCATATTAAGTTAGTGTTTGGAGCCCATATCACTAAATACATCCAATACACCCATAACATACTGAGGAGGCACATAAGCCCCTACATCTCCTTTTGAGGATTTCATGCCAAGTTGTGTTGAGATGCTTGAATCCCTTTTCCAAGCACTTGTAACACAATGGCACTCCAAAATCTCCTCCTGCTAGGGTGGCATCATTCCCACCTTTTCATACCAAATCAACATCTCATGCTTGGGGCATGATGTTTTTCCCCTAGCCATCTTCTCAATTTATTAACATAAGTCTCGGCCTAGATCCCATTGGATCTAGGTATGGTTGGTTATCCTCGCATTCCTTGGATAGTTTGTCCTACTAGCCTCTTTGGTGACCCATACGCACATCACATATGATAGATGTTTGATACCATATCTTCAAATGTTCTACTCCTTTACCACCTAGTCCCCATGTTTGACTTTGTGGACGAGGATGATTCTAAACCCTCTCTAGTAGTTCATTCTTGTTTTCATATTCCCTTAATTCTTCACCAGAAACCATCATTCCAAGAAGCATTAAATCCATCTTTAGACAAGTAATTCCACTTGCCTAAAGTTTTAGATCTTGATTCTAATGGTCAGCTTGTTCGCTACGATCTCCACTAGATTTAGGGCCTTTTCCTCCTCTCCAAATTCACCACAACTCACTTAGCAAATGAATCCAAATTGGAGGGAAAAGGTCATTTCATAGAAAACTCCCTAATTTTTATATCACCCATTGTGATTAGATGTAGCTCAATTTGATGAATTGTTAGCACCATTGGAAATCTATCACAAATCTCTAAAATGGGTCTTCCTCGGTTTTTTATGATTCAACGCTTCACCTAGAAATAATTTTTCTAAGAAGGTCGCTTCGTTGTCTCTCAAAATCAAATTTTGTCATAAAGCGACACTTGTACTTTGAGGTCCACCTCCTCTTACTACTTGTCATACCATATGTTGATTTTCATCATGAGTAACCATCATTTACTCATGTTTTCATGGTCCCCATCAGGCCTCATCTATGTGGCAGCATCATCGAGTCACCCTTGTTCAGAGCATTCACAATGAGTGACCCTTGCAGTCTTGGAGTCTATTTCATGCCCCATCATATCATGTCATAGCATTCCATCCATATTTCATACGGTTCATCCTGTGTTGCCCATTTTTATCTCCAGTCATACTGTCCCCATCCCCTCCATAGTTGAGTCAGTTGCTTCTAGGTCAACCATGCACTTTATGCTCTAACAAGGGTAGTTTTATGTTTATCCCTTAGTCCCATTTCCCCATTATCCTTGGTGTCAGTCCATCAGTCGCATTAATATTTTACCTCATGATTTAGTTGAGGATCCTCATTGCCTCATCTACCGCGAGCCCTATTTTGTTGACATCAGCTCATTTATTCCAGAGGAATGGCCTAGAGGGTGGTGTATCTCAGTTCCATCTTCCATTCTTGTTCGACACTTTGGATTGAGCAGAGGGTCTCATTATGGCCCTTTGAATTGGTTGTTTCATGTTCATGTTCCATATACTTGATGGTCCAGTGATGTAGCAAACTATACCAGTGATTCCCAAGTGTGTTTAGATGTTTCTGACCTCATGAGGGGGTGGCCCTTCAGGTATCCCCCCACATGCCTGGATGCATACCTATTGTTTAGTCAATTTATTGTTATCTAAATTGCTAGTATTAATTGTCAACCCGGGGCTCGTAAGCTGATGAAGTGAGGGTGTACTATATGTACTTAAGTAACTTTCTTAGAGCTTTTGTTGTTTTAGGGGGGGTGTTTATGATTGACTTATCTTCCTA
>APFE031466783.1:0-18764 GCA_000404065.3 Pinus taeda
TATTTTTAAAATAAAATAAATCAAACTCAATAACATAGGAGGTAGTAGACTTCCTAGTTAGCTTTAAATTCTAGCCAAAACCACACCAAAACCACCTAACCACTTTTATAATAAAAAAAAATTAATGGGCCAAAATAAATAGTAGTTTTCCATTTAATTATTTTGAGGGTTCCAAATATCCACATGGTAAGAAGATTAAAACTTATAATAAAAAGTTTTTAATGGTGAGTTTGTTAATATTTTAGAACCAATTATATTTTTTAAATTAAATCAGACTTTAAAAATATAATAAAAGTTTTTAATTTAATATTTTTTAACAAATTATATTTTTAAAATAAAATAAATCAAACTCAATAACATAGGAGATAGTAGACTTCCTAAGCTAAGGCTGAAGCGGGGATGGTAGAAAGGCACAAGGTTAAATCTTGGGGATGGTATAAAGACACAAGGTTAAATCTTTAGGAGCACAAGGTTAAATCTTGGGGATGGTATAAAGACACAAGGTTAAATCTTTAGGAGATCAACGAGAATGATGCATTGCAAAACATTAAAAATATTGTTTTCTAAGTTCAAAGAAAAAATGTGGTGTGAGAAAGATTTAGCAGTTAAAAGAAAATTAAGTTATTATAAGAAGATCATCAACCCCACCCTAGAAGATCAAAAGTAAAGTATCTCTCTCTTAACTAGCTCAAAGAAGAAAATTAATATAGAACGAACTCTCATGGGCTCCATAGTGACATAGTGAAACAGGTCGTTGGGCAATTCCTAAAACACCATGGATGGAAAGGATCTCCCATCTCAGTGAGAATAGGAACATGAAGATGAAAACCACTTCCTCTTAGAGTGACTAGTGTACAATCACATTAAATCTTAGTTTCATAATCTTTGTAGCGATACTGACCTTCTTCCTAGCCTTTTACGATGTCAAAATTATATGAGTTCCATAGTGAAACAGGTCGTTGGGCAGTGCAAACACCATGGATGGAAAGGATCTCCCATCTCTGTGAGAATAGGAACATCGAGGATGAAAACCACTTCCTCTTAGAGTTAGAGTGCCCAGTGTACAATCACATTAAATCTCAGTTTCATAATTTTTGTAGCGATACTCACCTTCTTCCTAGCCTTTTATGATGTCAAAATTATAGGAACATCGAGGATGAAAACCACTTCCTCTTAGAGTGCCCAGTGTACAATCACATTAAATCTCAGTTTCATAATTTTTTTAGTGATACTTACCTTCTTCCTAGCCTTTTACGATGTCAAAATTATAGTGGGCTTGGGAAGCTTCTCTCCATGCTTTTTGAGCATAGGAATAAAATCTTAAATCAAACCAAATAATTTGTTTCTTTAGGTCCGATAGACCAAAGTTTGGTCTCAGTCTTTGGATGTTAACCACCACCACCATCATCATTATTTATTTGAAATTAAAAAATAATAATAATGAATTATTTTATAAAATACTCTTTTTAAAAAAGTAGATGTTATTCTATATTAAAGGTTAGTTTAAGATTTTAATAAAGTAAATAAATATGATTTAGGGCAGATTATGATTTTTTAATGCTTTAATACTTTTGAATCATAAAAATTCTGTATATTAATTGTTTTTACAGATTAAAATTTTATTTATTTAATTTTAATTTTAATTACTGGAAATACTATAAAAAAATTCAGGGTTTTGTTTGGCTTTGGGTAAAGAACCAACTCCATTTTTCTTTCTTAATAAAACAAATCTAGTTATTACATCGAACAATCTTATTATTTAGTAATGATACTGTAACTAGTTTTAATTTTTCATTCATATTTTTATATTATAGTTTTTTAAGTTTTACTTATATTTTTAAATCTTTTTTATTAATTAATTTTAAAAATTATTTTCTTCACTTTATTTTTTAAATGGTTATATCTAATTAATTTTGTTATTTGAGTGAAAAATTATTAATAATGTTAATAATTTTTAACAATATTCATCTGACCATTAATATTAAAATTTTAACAATATTCATTTCACAATTAATTAACAAATTTTTTTACTAGAACAAGTTGGCCTAACAATATTCATATAATGTATAAATTTGTCAATCTTGAACATCTAATTAATTTAATGACCATTAATTTTCTATCAAGGTTTCTTTAAATTCTTTGACACTACATCTTAAACTCTCCACAAATTTCTGGTGGTTTAATAGTTTTGTATTTAATTTCGGTGACATGAAGTTTATGTTCGATAGATCATAAAAAACACTATTTAGGCTATTTGTTTTTTTAAAATGCTACGATCTAACTCTCCACAAACAAATTTCTGCTGGTTTAATAATTTTGTATTTAATTTCGGTGACATGAAGTTTATGTTCGACAGATCATAAAAAACACTATTTAGGCTATTTGTTTTTTTAAAATGCTACGATCTAATAATTTCATATTTACTCTCCTTTGCGTGGAATTTACATTCAAATTTTCTATTGTTTTAATAATTTGGTAATTAGATTTGCAAAGCACATGATAATGGATTAGTTTAGGTTCTTTTCTTTCCTTTGTTGAAACACTTAAAAATTCAGCTTGTTTAATAAATTATTTTTCAATGCCAGAAACGAATCTTGTTGAATTTGTGCCTACATTGGTATAATTAGATTAGACATCACATGCAATATTATAGAATAGTGGTGTTACACTGAATTTATGGATTTATATTTAAACAATAATTATAAATTATGTTAATTAGTTAATTATATTTTTTCTTTTCATATAATAACTTAAAAATGTATGATGAAAGTTACAAGGTTGAAAATAAAGAAGAGGAATGGGACCGGATATATTATTTACATAAATAATGTTAATCTTACACCATATAAAAATGTATTTTAATTTAAAATGTATAAATATTAAAAACAAATAAATATAATTTTTATAGTTTTCAATTGGGGCATGGATAATAGTTAAATTCAATTAAAGGCCGGATGTAATGCATCACTTTTAGTCTTCAAAAGTTGACCTTGCTATTTTCGAAAATGCAAAACATATGGCATACATGTCTATAAATACCTTTCTTATACAAATTTTCCAAATTAACAACTTTTCGCCTTTAAAAGTTGCCCTTGCTACTTTCGAAAATGAAAAACATATAGCATACATGTCTATAAATACGTTTCTTATACAAAATTTCCAAATTAACAAGCCTACGACCGCTTTTTGCACCTTTTGGGGCAATTGCTAGTTATTCTGTTATAGTTCCTAACAATATTTTATACGAGGTTTTCCCATATCTCGCTCATTAGTCAGAGATAATAGGAGAGGAATAAGGGTTGAGGTATGTATCTATATCCATTTTGCTGTAGACAAGAATTCCTATTCAGCAGTCCAACTCTCATTCAATAGCATGGGTGGGATTCTTTCCTGAAGAGATTTTAGGCTTTTTTTTATTGATTTGGGTGTTCTAATTGGAGTTTGATATTGATGCCCATTTCTTCTCTTTTTTGGCTTATCTTTGTTAATATTCTATCACTCATAGTCCTTGTTGGCTGGGAAGTGGTTTTGCAGGGTTGCTTTCAGTGGCATTGATGAAATTCAAGGTGGGTTACAGAAGTAGAGGCGCGCACCAAGGAGCCCAGTTATGAAGGCCCCTGGCTTGAGGGCATTATACAAATTGCCTGAGGGACCACTCCAACGTGCTTTTTGGGAGTGAATATGGGGATGGGCCTATTCGAGAGAAAACAGACTATATACTATGTATTAAGGTGACGCCCACAACGTCAGAAATTGAGTCGCAACAGTCTCTGAAACCACGCACCTGGTTGAGCGCCTCTACTTCCATAACCCATAGAAAAGATTCCCAATGATCTCAGAGATCCCATTGAACACAGCATAGAAATATAAGCTAAACCCAATGATCCTGTTGAACAAGAGCTATATTTATGTAAAAATTTGTCATATGTCGATGTTTACTCACTACAAAATTATAGATTGTCGTTGGTGGGGTTATAATAGAATTTACACAGAGATTCGTTTCTCTTAATTACAGATTGACGTTAGTGGGGTTATAGCTACCTCTACCTTTTGCCATGTAGCTTCTCCCATCTTCTAGAGGTGGTTTTACTCTGCAGCTATGAGAGATGTGTCATTTAGTTTTGTAAAACCAGCTAATAGCAAAGGTAATTTGTTTCTATGTCCCTTATTCATTTAGGTATTTGGTTGATATATGTTATTTTATTTCGAACTGCAGTAATGTAAAGGTTTTCTTTACATACTAATGTACGATTACACAAGGATAATACCCTATTTCCTGGTGAGGGTTACTGTACTTCCTTACAGTAAGTTGATTCCCAGGAACACGAATTCTCCTTTTGCAGATTGGGAAAATCCATTGGCCAGCAAATTGAATTTCCCAACTCGTTCCTTTCACTTTTGTTATTTATTTAGGGCTTTATGCCGCCCTACCCAGCCATGAATTCTGCTAATCTTTGTTTTTTCTTCTATGGATTGTTAGGTTTAATCGCTTACAACTCTAGGCACGAAATTTTGGGTATGCGGTCCCATTATCTTATGGCTGTCAGGTTCCTGTCCTTGACGCTTTGATTGTCTTTCTCTAGGTATGAATTTGGGTTCCAAACCATGTACAATTAGGGTTTCTTAATAGACCCCAACCAAGAGTATTTCTACCAAATTTATTTTGTATTAAAATGAGAAATGGTCGTGCAGCCTGAAACACATAGTGGGAGATTTTTTCACTACCATAGTATAGCACTTGATTCCTATTTGGAAATTTAACATGGAGAAATGTTTCTTTGTCAGTGGAGAAACCATCAAACTGAAATCTGTGTAGTATTTTGTCAAGTTCATCATGGTCCAATTATTTACACGCTTTCAAATAATTTAGTGGAGAAACCATCAGATTGAAATCTATGTAAAAAAGAAAAAAGAGGAAAGAGATTGAAGGGCTTTCCATCCTATAAAACTCTGCAACTGGTTTTAGTTTATGGGAGCTCCCAACCCATCATGTCAAGATTTGCCTCTGTTCAATGTTTGGACAGTAAATGTGTTACTACATTATTTAATTGATAGAGAAATGGTTGTGATATACTGGTTGCTTGAGACAGCTCTTGCCCTCCAAACCATGGAAATCCAACTACCACAGTGTAGGGTGAGGGGGGAAGAAAAGTACAAGCAGTTTTTAGCAGAACTGGAGGGTTTGAAAGGAGCAGAATCTAGAGCAGAAATATGCATCATTGAAGGAAACCGTGTTGTTGAAACTGGGAGGTGACAAGACTTTCCAAAAATTTGAATCTCATGAGCGATATTGATTTTATTTGCATTAAAGAGCATGATAGTAGAGCCTCTCCTCAAAGATGTTTTACATTGGACAGTTTGATATTAGTACCACAACGTCAGAAATTGAGTCGCAACAGTCTTTGAAACCACGCACCTAGCGAAGCGCCTCTACTTCCATAACCAACTGAAAAGATTTCCAACGATCTTAGAGATCCCATTGAACACAACATAAAAATATCAACTAAACCCAGTGATCCTGTTGAACAAGAGCTATATTTATGTAAAAATTTGTCATATGTCGATGTTTACTCACTACAAAATTACAAATTGCCGTTAGTGGGGTTATAACTACCTCTTCCTTATGCCATGCAGCGTCTCCCATCTTCTAGAGGTGGTTTTACTCTGCAGCTATGAGAGATGTGTCATTTAGTTTTATAAAACCAGCTAATAGCAAGGTAATTTGTTTCTATGTCCCTTATTCATTTAGGTATTTGGTTGATATAGTTTATTTTATTTCGAACTACAGTAACGCAAAGGTTTTATTTACAAACTTATGTACGGTTGCACAAGGATAATACCCTACTTCCTGGTGAGGGTTACTGTACTTCCTTACAGTAAGTTGATTCCAAGAACACGAATTCTCCTTTTGCAGATTGGGAAAATCCATTGGCCAGCAAATTGAATTTCCCAACTCGTTCCTTTAACTTTTGTTATTTATTTAGGGCTTTATGTCGCCTTACCCAGCCATGAATTCTGTTGATATTTGTTTTTTCTTCTATGGATTGTTAGGTTTGACCGCTTAAAACTCTAGGCACGGAATTTTGGGTATGCGGTCCCACTATCTTATGGCTGCCAGGTTCCTGTCCTTGACGCTTTGATTGTCTTTCTCTAGGTCTGAATTAGGGTTCCAACCCATGTACGATTAGGGTTTCTTAATAGACCCCAACCAACAGTCTTTCTACTAAATTTATTTTGTATTAAAATGAGAAATGGTCGTGCGGCCTGAAACACTTAGTGGGAGATTTGTTCACTACCATAGTGTAGCACTTGATTCCTATTTGGAAATTTAACATGGAGAAACCATTAGATTGAAATCTGTGTAGTATTCTATCAAGTTCATCATGGTCCAATTATTTAAATTCTTTCAGTTAATTCAATGGAGAAACCATCAGATTGAAATCTGTGTAAAAAAGAAAAAAGAGGAAAGAGATTGAAGGGCTTTCCATCCTGTAAAACTCTATGACTGGTTTTAGTTTGTGGGAGCTCCCAATCCATCATGTCAAGATTTCCCTCTGTTCAATGTTTGGACAGTAAATGTGTTTCTACATTATTTAAACGCTAAAGAAATGGTTGTGATATACTGGTTGCTTGAGATAGCTCTTGCCCTCCAAACCATGGAAATCCAAATACCACATTGCAGGGTGAGGGAGGAAGAAAATTACAAGCAGTTTTTAGCAAAACTGGAGGGTTTGAATGGAGCAGAATCTAGAGTAGAAATATGCGTCATTGAAGGAACCATGTTGTTGAAATTGGGAGGTGACAAGACTTTCCAGAAATTGGAATCTTATGAATGGTATTGATTTTATTTGCATTAAAGAGCATGATAGTGGAGCCTCTCCTCCAAGATGTTTTACATTGGACAGTTTGCTATTGGTACCACAACATCAGAAATTGACTCACAACAGTCTCTGAAACCATGCACCTGGTTGAGCGCCTCTACTTCCATAACCCACCGAAAAGATTCCCAACGATCTCAGAGATCCCATTGAACAAAACATAGAAATATCAGCTAAACCCAGTGATCCTGTTGAACAAGAGTTGTATTTATGTAAACATTTGTCATATGTTGATGTTTACTCACTGCAAAAGTACATATTGTCGTTAGTGGGGTTATAATAGAATTTACACAGGGATTCGTTTCTCTTAATTACAGATTGCTATTAGTGGGGTTATAACTACCTCTGCCTTCTGCCATGCAGCTTCTCCCATCTTCCAGAGGTGGTTTTACTCTGCAGCTATGAGAGGTATCATTTAGTTTTGTAAAACGAGCTAATAGCAAAGATAATTTGTTTCTATGTCCCTTATTCATTTAGGTATTTGGTTGATATAGGTTATTTTATTTCGAACTACAGTAACGCAAAGGTTTTCATTACAGACTTATGTACGGTTGCACAAGGATAATACCCTACTTCCTAGTGAGGGTTACTATACTTCCTTACAGTAAGTTGATTCTAAGAACATGAACTCTCCTTTCGCAGATTGGGAAAATCCATTGGCTAGCAAATTGAATTTCCCAACTCATTCCTTTCACTTTTGTTATTTATTTAGGGCTTTATGCCACCCTACCCAGCCATGAATTCTGCTAATCTTTGTTTTTTCTTCTATGGATTGTTAGGTTTGACCGGTTACAACTCTAGGCATGGAATTTTGGGTATGCGGTCCCATTATCTTATGGCTGTCAGGTTCCTGTCCTTGACGCTTTGATTGTCTTTCTCTAGGTTTGAATTGGGGTTCCAACCCATGTGCAATTAGGTTTTCTTAATAGACCCCAGCCAAGAGTCTTTCTGCTAAATTTATTTTGTATTAAAGTGAGAAATGGTCGTGTGGCTTGAAACACTTAGTGGGAGATTTGTTCACTACCATAGTGTAGCACTTGATTCCTATTCGGAAATTTAACATGGAGAAATGTTTCTTTGTTAGTGGAGAAACCATCATATTGAAATTTGTGTAGTATTATGTCAAGTTCATCATGGTCCAATTATTTACACGCTTTCAGTTATTTCAGTGGAGAAACCATCATATTTAAATCTGTGTAAAAAAGAAAAAAGGGGAAAGAGATTGAAGGGCTTTCCATCCTCTAAAACTGGTTTTAGTTTGTGGGAGCTCCCAACCCATCATGTCAAGATTTCCCTCTGTTCAATGTTTGGACATTAAATGTTTTTCTACATTATTTAAATGATAGAGAAATGGTTGTGATACACTGGTTGCTTGAGACAGCCCTTGCCCTCCAAACCATGGAAATCCAAATACCACAGTGTAGGGTTGGGGAGGAAGAAAAGTAGAAGCAGTTTTTAGCAAAACTGGAGGGTTTGAAAGGAGCAGAATCTAGAGCACAAATACGTGCCATTGAAGGAAACCGTGTTGTTGAAATTGGGAGGTGACAAGACTTTCCAAAAATTCGAATCTCATGAACGATCTTGATTTTATTTGCGTTAAAGAGCATGATAGTGGAGCCTCTCCTCGAAGATGTTTTACATTGGACAATTTGCTATTGGTATTGTTATTTATTATCGTTTTACTATATTTGTAATAATGTGTTTTCTAGTTTAACCATATTTGTAATAATGTGTTAACCTATTTTAATTATAGTTCAAGGAATTTCAACTCCATGTCAACCACTATTATTAGTATTTTTGGTTTAGATATGGTAAAAGTCAGTTTTGTAATTTTTCCCAGCATTAATTTATATTCAATTACTATTTAATTAGTTGTTTTTTAATTGTGTTTTTAATGATATTTATGAACTCTTTACGGTCTTCAACAGATAACTATTTTCCCAAGTCTATTTTAAGCCATTGGAAGCAAGCATACTGACTATAAAAAAAGCATTGATTCTCGCACTACTAGAAACTCAGAGGCCTATCCCAAAAACAGAGCACCGAAAACTACTCTCGACTTACCTAAACATTTCTTTAGGTAGAAAGAGGAGAAAACAAAGTAGAAGAGATACGATGCTTAGAAATCTTACGCCACGGTGGATTGGAGTCGATGCAGTAATCCAGCCCATGTAGTTGTTGTTTTGGACGATGACTGATATCTTCAAGCTTCGGTGCAGCCATGGTCTAATTTTATTGTTTCTGTTGCTTGTGTAGTTCTATGTATTGCGTGTTGTCTAATTGACAGAGCAAGGTTGAAATCAGGGTACAATAAGTGAGTGGGGCGGAGCATGTGAGTTTAATTGGATGCTAGTCTCCTGTGCATTGTTGAAGGGTTTATTCAGGGGTTCACAGCTTTGCTCCCCAATCATAAAAAAAGCTCCCCAATCATAAAATATTTAAAATTCCCGAGAGGGCGTGAATGAAGCTATATGCAAATTTGGGATGCTTTTAATGGCATATCGATCTCTCTCACAGTGCAGTGGCTTAACAAAAGGACCACTGTAAGTTAAATAAAAAACTTTAGAAAAAAACCATCATCAACAATTGTTTTTTTTTTGGTTGAGTATCTTGATTTTTGTGTGAAAAGCAAATATCCGGATCTTGGGACTGGGTATTTGAGATTATCGAAGTGATTAATCGCAGAGGATAAAATTTTTAGTATCATGCAAGCATCTTCTGCACTGGGCTGTGAAGGTTAGAAGCTTTTAAAATAAAAGATTACAGTTTTCAATCGACTGGAACTCCAAGTTTTTGTATATCTTGTATACTTTGATTTTTGTGTGAAAATCAAATGGCTCACTGTTGAAATTGGGTATTGAGATATGTGTGTTTGGTTTGTTTAATTAAAAGTATTATAAAATATCAATAATGGTGTTCATACTAAGGAGAAGTGGTAAAAATTTAGATGTCCATAGGAAATATGAAATAGCATAATCTTATATTAACTTATATAAAAATAAAGTAGTTTAAAAAAAGTAAATTTTCAATGCATTGAATCCATTTTATATACAGGGGAAAATGCAACTTAAACAACTAAAATTTACAGGTGGTTTATATATATTTTTCCAAAAAGGAAAAAAAGATGATGAAAATTACATATTGTAGTAGCCAAAAATTGTTCCTTGCTCTAAGGGGGCAGACCATCCTCACCAAGTGCATATATATATATAAAAGTTATAACTAGTCACAGTGAAGCCCATGGCCTATCAAAAAATATGTAACATCATATAGTCACTGTTCAAAGATATATACATGCATATAAGCAAAAATAAAGTTGTATGTTTGTCATTAGTTTCCTTCAACTATTTCTTTCCCTTCATCAGTGAAGGGTTTGTGATAATAATCATAATGCATATAAACCCATCAAACCGGGCGTCTCCACTGAGGGTTACTAACTTATAAGGATTTTGCTCGAATGCATATTTACCCACTAAAAGGAAACAAATTCATAAGATGAACTATTGAAATGATAATAACCAAATGGTTTGTGTTTACTATGTTTACATTGCATCTAGTGACAACGCAAAGTAGACAAAAGACCATGGTACCTGCACCGTAAGACCTTACATGCGTAAAAGTACATTACTTTTAGATTCTCTTAGTTGTCTTTTCTCCTCGTCTTTTGGTTCCCCAATGCAATGGTTACTTCCAAGCACCAAGATATTTTTATCCTTTTTGATCACCAAGTATTTTCCTATACCAAATGGTTTGGATCTACCACCTCCTTGCTTGGTAGATTCAGTGGTGAAATATTTTTATTTGGTTTAGAATGCGAATTCAAACCCTGAATAGTTGCATGTATTATGGTTAGTGGATTGTACACTACATCAGATGTGAGTTGAGACATAGTGCCATCATAATGGAAGGGGTGGCTAAGGGTGAAGATGCATAAACTCTTATACTATTTTAATTTCCTCAAGAGTTTATAAAAATTGGTTTATTATTTCTTTTTCCCTAAATTAATTTACATATTTGATACTGGATTGTACACTACATCAGGGTTGAGACATGGAAGAGGGTGAAGATGCAGAAACTATTCTACTGTTAAAATTCCTCAAGAATTCATACAAATTTGTTTATTTTTTCCTTTTCCATAAATTAATTTACATATTTGAAATATTAATAATACTTCTACATAATTTGAATGAAATATACATTTTGTAGGTTCATTACTTCTTCTTCAAGTCTCTGATGTCTCCAACAAGTTTTGATGAAATTTCAAATATGGAATGACAACCATGATGTTATTCACAATGTTATATTTTCTTTTCACCTCTTCCATTACAATCTACTACTTGTAATTTTTTATTTAAACTTAAAAAAGTATCTTTGATGATCAAGAGGCAATCTTTGTTACAAACATTATACTCTCTGTAAATTTCACCTAATGTAAATCATTTAACTTTATATTCCACCTTTACATGCAATCTTGTTTATTAATTATTATATTCAATAACCTTCCAGATGTCATGATTATTCCTCAATTGCCCCAGATGTCAAAAAGCAAAACGCTATAAATAGGTAGCATATGGAAAAATAGCATAAATGAAGAAAAATATCGTATGTTTTGCAATCTTGTATCCCTCAAGCTTGTTTTAAAATTAAAAACAATAAACCTTAAAATAATAGACCATAACATGTTCACATAAACCATAGCAACTACATGGATAATGGATACATGAGGCTATTTTTATTTACAAAATATCCATATTCGGAATACTCACAAGTAACTTAAGGATATAGCTACAAATGTAACTCAATCTTCCACCCTTGCTTTCAATCTTTTCTATAAATCCTTACTTTCAATGACCATTCACATTTTGCTATTGTTCCTCAATTTATGCCTTACGGCGTTTCTTTTGCAACATTTGGTGCAAATGCTAGTTATAGATTATTTCATACCTATAAAATAACACAATTGTTTATTCATTTATTACAAATTATTCTAACTTCGATACACCAAACAAATATTCACGTTGTTCATAAAAATTTGTTGTGCACAATGCATACGTATATTATTTTGTTTTTGTTTTAAGATAGATTTATAAATTTTAAACTCCATAATATGTATATAATAATTTTTAAATATTTTAAAAGAATTTTATAGTAATATATATTTTTAAATATTTTAAAAGAATTTTATCAATAATATATATAATTTCAAACATTTTTTTTTTTTTTTTTTTTTTTTATTTTTTTTTTTAATCATATTCTTTTAGAGATTACATCACATCTGATTTGAATTTGAAAAATTATTACTTTGAAATATTTAATTAGTTAAAATTTACTTAATCTAACCCTTAATATAATTAAAGTTTTCAAACCAATAACTTTTATATCAAAAATTAATAATTACGAGTTCAAAATACTAAAATTACACTATTTAAAAAATCTAAAAAATAATAAATTACTATATTTTAAAATACTATTTTAATAGAAAATACAATTTTATTATAAATTATTTATCAAACGCCCAAAAAAAAAATCCATAAAATAAATATAATAGAATAATTAAAGCAGTAGTCTATAACGCGGACTTTTTGAAAGCCTTTCGGCGGATTTTTCCGGTCAAAATCCAGCAGCAATTCATTGGAATCCCAAGTTTGATAGCTAGTTTCTGCACAATCAATGGCTCCCAGGGGTTTTCCAGGGCGCTGAATCCAAATATGCAGTTAAAAAACCATTTTAACTGCTTAAAAACCAAGATTTAACCTCATTTCTTCTGCCAGATTCCGTCATCGGAATCTCCAAAAAGTCGCATTATAGACAACTCCATAATTAAACTGCACGTCTATTCCTATCATTATCGAAGACTGAACGAACTGAACGAACGATCAAATCAGACTTGATTTTACATGTTATTGTGCAGTAAAGAAGATTCGTATATACTTCATGCTTTTTATGATTTAATAAAAGTGAATGTATATTAAAATTTTAATTAGAATTAAATGTAGTTTTAATATAAAATTCAAAAGAGTATAATTATGGTAGAATTTAGATTTTTGTGATTCATATTAATTGTAATGGTATTTTTGGTAGAAATTACATAAAATAAAATCATGTGGATGATTTTTGAATCAATTAGTGTGGTTCATTTTCAGAATAAGATGAAGAATTAGATCTAGGCAATAGAATAGATAGATGGTGAGAGCAGCTAACTAACCCTTAGAAAATAAGAACTAGTTTGACTATAGAATAACTAATTAAGTTTTGACCAAAAATTAAAAAGAATTATAATTAATAATTAATATTATCTTTGCATTAAGTTAAAACATTATTTGTTTAATAACTAAAACCAATAGAATAATCTCATTTTAATATTAATTAATATCAATATTCTTAAAAAAACAAAAAACAAAAATGATTCTATAAAAAAATTAACCAAAAAGATAATACTAATAAGAGTTAATATTCTAAAAAATATATAAATAATAATAAGAAATAAATTATGGAGATACAATTAATATTTTTTTTAGAATCTAATAGATAAATAATAGAATTAAATAAATAAATTTATGGAGATACTATTAGAATCTCAATAGATAAATTATATAAAAATAAATAAATAATATTAATATTAATAAGGAAAGAATAAGAAGATAATTGGGAAAACCCGAAAAAATCTAGGAAAAAAGAGCAGGGTAACACGTGTTCATACTCCAACCATCGTCTGCCTTTTTTCGATCTCTAAGGCCTCTCTAAATTTCTGATGACGAAAGTGGTCAATCCTAGTGATGACCTTCGCCTCATCTATGCAAATGTGATGATTGGTTTTTTCTGCATGTTCTACCAATGCGGAAGAGCGAGACCTTCCATGCTGCTTTATGTTTGTGGCATGCTCACAAATCCTTTGATTTATTAACTGACCAGTCTCACCAATATAAGGAGTCCCACAGGTATAGGGAATCATATAAACACCCTTCCCATCCTTACAGTTAATAGGGTCCTTAGCCGAACGAAGAGAACTTCAAATAGTGTGAAGGGGTCTAAAAGAAGAAGGAATATTATGCTTTTTTAGGATCCGGGATAAAAGGAATATTAACTCCAGAAGATCAATCCTTGAGATCAATCCTCTTCTTAGGACCTCTTTCCACATTAAGAAAAGCTCTATGACCTTGGGACTTACTATAACTATTCTTAATAAAGACTTTTATGAGGTGAGCCTTTTATTTTTAATTTTACATGGAAAATGGTGAAAAGGTGAGTGAAATGGATAACCTAATGTTTATAAATATTGATGACGCAAAGTCAATACATTGATTCAACGTAATGTATCTATAACATTCTAAATACCTATAACATTGTAAATACTTTACTTACTATTTATTGTCATTTATTTTTATTGTGTCAGATTCTAGTCATCGAAGGATCAGAGGATTACTATTTAGTGTCATTTATTTTTATTGTGTCAGATTCTAGTCATCGAAGGATCAGAGGAAAAGCTTCTTGAAATTCTAAATGTTTAAAAAGTTTATTTTTATTATTTTGTTTAATAGAAGATTGTTACGAGTCTTGGAATTTATGCAAAAGCTTATAAACTATTTTAAATGAATTTTTAATTTCAAAAGAGTTAGAGATATTTATTTTCTCTCATTCTTTAGAGATTAAAATATTTTAGTGGGAAAATCAGGGGTTGACAAAAGAGAAAAAAATAAATATATCTCGAGAGAAGAAGGAACCTTAACAGAACGATAGGAAGGTGTGGCATGACATTGCTCTAGGAGTATTTCTTGAGTTGGACTTGAGCAAGTGGTAAACTCTTGATGCCTATGAAGTGACCTTAATAGGTCACTATTCAATTGACTGTTCTGGAAGTTTAGAAGCTCGGGGGGAGAACTAGACGTAATCACCATTCTCGTTGGTAGGGAGGAGTGGTCTTTTCCTGGTTGAGTTTCTTGACTAGTCAAGAAAAAAACGGATAAGTGCAACTATTTCTTTTCAGAACTTATGAGATTTTGTAAATGTTGTAGAGTAATGAAACGATTTATTACTTTTGTTGAAAGCTTCTTGAAATTCTAAATGTTTAAAAAGTTTATTTTATTATTTTGTTTAATAGAAGATTGTGATGAGTCTTGGAATTTATGCAAAAGCTTATAAACTATTTTAAATGAATTTTTAATTTCAAAAGAGTTAGAGATATTTATTTTCTCTCATTCTTTAGAGATTAAAATATTTTAGTGGGAAAATAAGGGGTTGACAAAAGGAGAAAAAAATAAATACATCTTGAGAGAGAAGAAGGAACCTTAACAGAACGATAGGAAGGTGTGACATGACATTGCTCTAGGAGTATTTCTTGAGTTGGACTTGAGCAAGTGGTAAACTCTTGATGCCTGTGAAGTGACCTTAATAGGTCACTATTCAATTGACTGTTCTGGAAGTTTAGAAGCTCGGGGGGAGAACTAGACGTAATCACCATTCTCGTTGGTAGGGAGGAGTGGTAGGTAGGAGTGGTCTTTTCCTGGTTGAGTTTCTTGACTAGTCAAGAACAAAACAAATAAGTGCAACTATTTCTTTTTAGAACTTATGAGATTTTGTAAATGTTGTAGAATAATGAAATGATTTATTACTTTTGTTGAAAATTTTGGAAACATAGTTTGTCTTTGTGACTGTGGATATTATGAGTTGGTTAAGAAGGGTTTGTGTTCAGTTAAAATATATGATAGTATGAGCTGATTAAGAAGGATTTGTGCTCAATACAGTCAAAATCTAATCTATATTTAATTTGTCTGAATAAGGAATGAAAATATACCTTTGAACTTTTGTAGGGTATGGTAACCGTAAGACAATAGTACATTTCGCGAAAGAGGGATTTAACCCTGTAATCACAATGCGAGTAAAGACTTCCTGAAATGGTACTCTTTTTAGAAGTACAAAGGGTTGGAGACCCAATAGTAAACAAACAAGGAAAACTAGGATATGGGTTCTGGTTTAGCTCCAAACTAACAAACCAAGGTTTGTTAAAGAACAATCTAGAACCCAGTAGTCTTGTTTTTAGATACCATAAGGGTAGAAGACAAGTCCTGAATGCCTCCATGTCCCTTTGTCAACACTGATGAAGAAGAAAAGAAAAAATTAAATTAAATTAAAATAAAATAACTAGCATTTGCACCAAATGTTGCAAAGGGAACGCCGTAAGGCATAAATTGAATTATGCAAATACAACAAAAAAATACTTTGATAAAGAATGAAAATATATTGAATGCTCACATCAATGTCCCATTAACTTGAACCACTTAGTAGACATATCTATGAACGTTAGAATTACACACAATAATCAGGAAATTTCTCTTATACAAACAACACCTTTCACAACAACCTTTTCTCACATTCACATTTTAAAGTAGACATATCTATCAACATTAGGATTACATACCATGATCAGAAAATTTCCCATATACAAACAACACCTTCCACAACAACCTCTTCTCACATCCACATTTTAAAAAATGCCTTGGAACGTGATTGGAATATCCCATATTGCCTTTTTCATTATGTAGATAAATCTTTCCCCTATACAAACAACACCTTCCACAACAACCTTTTCTCACATCCACATTTTAAAAAATGCCTTGGAACGCGATTGGAATATCCCATATTGCCTTTTTCATTATGTAAATAAATATTCCATATTACTATTTTCATCATGAAGATTGTTAGTTCATTGTTGTAAAGTGTTAGTGTGTTAAATTCAATACTGCAAGTTCAACAAGTGAAAAACATTCCTTAATTAGCATAATATGCATTTTTCTCTCACCATGTATTTTTCAGTCATTTGTTACAAAACTTCCATTAAAGAACACAAGTAACAGATTAACATGTATTTTGTCTTCATTATTTTCATCATGGAGCCAAGAAACACGAAATCCTAAAGTGGGTGTTTGTTATATCCAAATTGTTGCAATGGATGTGACCTGCCATCAAAAAGAGCATTCCCATCCTCAGATGAACCCCATTCTTCTTCAGTTGACCACTTGATTTTATTCAATTCCCATCATTTTTGCTCCATTCATTTGCCCCATCTTCTTGTCTATCAAAGGACTTCCCTTGTCCTTCGAAGCATTACCACTAGTAACAAGGAGATCATCAGGTATAGTGATGTGTGGTTTGACGGTAAGTCACATGGGTGAAGCCTGGGGAGACCGAAGTTCAAACCTCATTGAGTACAATGACCTGCTGTGGTGGTGGCTAGAGGGGCGGATTCCCCTTTCCCGTGAGTCTGCTCTTGCTAAAATCATAGGAACTTAGTATACCCAAGTTGCAGGTGGTTGGTTATGCTCTTGGTGTTATAGTGGCAGCTATGAGGTTTGATCCTGGGTCTCCCCTTGATGCAGGGTCAACTACTCTACCCCACAATACCCGGGGTCTTTAATCTCTCGAGAAATACTTATGTAAATTCATAACGCTTTCCATGAGAAATTTTCACAAAGGCGTTTTTCGCATTGGCATTAACTGTATCATCTCCTTCCAGAATGGCGCTTCGTTACCTTCTCCCCCAAACTGTGCCTAACAATCACCCGATATTATATTAATCGCCCTTCAATCTGCTGATTTCATAATATGTCACTTTGTTTATAAAATAGCAGGAACGTTGTTGATTTCTATCTCCACAAAATCCTTTCTTCCCTTTTTAATGTAGAAAGCAGTCGTAAAAAAAACTGCAAGGCAATTGAATTCGTTCACACACTTAACCCAAGGCGTAATACCAACCCCTCGGCAGAACAAGCATCCAATAATATATATATTATATATATATATATATATATTATTATTATATATATATATATATATTATAATTATATATATTATATATATTATCATTATATATATATATATATATATACCTCTCACACATAATCCAACTTTCGCTCCACCCAAAATTCATACATAGCACAACGCCCATCGATCGCAGGTAGCTCTAAAACATGGAGGAATCCTCACCATCAACCATAACATACTAACCTCGCAGTGCTCCTTTGATTACAACAGTAAATACTTGACATTTTTTACGCGGTTTCAAACTGATAATTGAGAAATATTAAGCTGGCGGGCGCACGCTCTCCCTCCACGCGCACAGGTAGGAACAAATAAAGTCCATGCAAACAGTCAAGAGGTATTAATGGAACCACCTCTGTTCCAGAATTAGCACACCACGCAACAGTTATATCTTGCCAGCTATAAACCACACATATCAATTGCGCCCTTATTGATTGTGAACAGGTATACCAAGGTATTCACACACAGTTTATATATATATATATCAAATATAACAGCATATCAATATCTCTGCTGTCAGACAAGTCATCACAATGAAAAGGTGCCGATATATATATTGTATTCAACCAAGAATATATATAAAACTGTCACAAGTATGATTCCTTTTAAATCTGGAAATTTACGCCGGTTTAAAACATATACCACCACAGTCCCTACGCAACACTTCAGAGATTTATATATATCTCACATGAACTTCAACATCAAACGTCCCAATTGCCTTGCGCACAGGTCATATTATCACATCAAATTCAACAGCGCTTGCAGGTATTAACACACAGGTTATATCTATCAATTGCAAATCCTCAACCCTTACAGTGATTTCACAATCATAAAATCTGTATATACATGATTTAAAACAAAACAATTACTTACAAACTTGGCTAGAAAATTAGAATTGATGGACCTTTACAAGCTGCCCGAAGGCTCCCAACCCGAAAACCTTTCACACTCTCTCTCTCTCTTCTGATCCTCAATGTCTTTGAGGATTCCTAATTTATAAAAACTAAGCATGATCTAGAATCACCCAACTAAAAGCTCTAAGAGTCTACATGCAATGCATACATATGGTAA
>APFE031466785.1:0-10916 GCA_000404065.3 Pinus taeda
AGAGGACAGTTGCAGTTGTAAAGCAATAATTCCAAGTTGTAGTTGTGTTTGAAACTGGGAAAGATCTAGCATATCAGCCTCAAAATGTAATCATCGTCCCAATATACTGTGTCCTCCAACAGTACATCCTAAACAAGAATTGATCAATCATCCTCTAAATATAATTGGTGATCCAACATAGTAACGTAAAATTATAATTGAACGATCACTCTCCAGCCATGACACAAAGTGTTTGGAATCAGCTTGAAGGGATCAAATATCTCGCCGTTGTTGGAATCGTCGTGAAGGGATCAATTATCTGGCTGTTGGCCCCTCAAAAAATATAAAAATAACGGAACAGTCAAATCCTGAATCCTCGTGAAGGAATTAATTTTCTACTTGTTGGCCCCTTAAAAAAAAGAAAAACAACGGAACAATCAAATCTTGAATCCTCGTGAAGGGATCAATTATCTAGTTGTTGGCTCTTAAAAAAAATAAAGGAACAGTCAAATCTTTAAAAGCATTTATCTAGTGGTTGGTCTGTTTAAATATAGCAAAATAAGGGAATGGTCAAATATTCCTGGAAAAAAAGAAAACCTAAACGGTACAATTTGGAAAAAAACGGAAGTTTAGCAACATAATAAAAAAAAGCAATAAATTATCTCTTCCCTCTCATTATAATATAATATTTAATTATGTCATTATAATAATTATATTTAAAATCATTTAATTAGGTAACTATAAGAATAATATTTAAAATAATTTTATATTTTTATAATATTTAATTGTATTATTAAGATAAGTATAATTTAAATTTGTCATATTTTGAAAAGAATTTATTTTCTAGCATTCATATACTATATAGAATTTATAGTTTTAATTATGTGAGAAAAATTATAGTTAAATTTCTTTAGTTATTTGAAAATTATTTTTAATTAAGTTTAAATAAATTTTAAAATAAATATAAAATAATTTAATTAAATATTTTATTCATTTTTAATATTTTAAAATTGAAAAATGAATTATTAATGTAATAATTTATTTATTCAACAGTATATATATGATTTTATTGTTCTAAATTAATTCTAGAAAATAAAATCACAAGGTTAAATATCATATTTTTTTTAATAATACTTATTGTTTCAATAAATCATATTTATTAGATTGTGAATTAATAAATTTTATGAATGAAGTATCAAAACAGATCAAATATTATTTAAAATATATTTATAATTTAATGTGATATAAATGGAATTATTATATTTCTTTTGTACTTATTTAAAAAAAAGAAGAGTAAAAGGTAGTAAATGAATAGAGATAGTTTACCTAGAAACAAGACTTCCATAAATATGAGGCAGTAGTTAGGGTATAAAAGCATTTAAATAACTAGTTTTTTTGTGGTTTCAAATCCTTTTTAGTTTGAATTTGTCATTTACATAGTAAACCACAAACATTGCTACAATCATGAATACACAACAAATTTTTATCACCCTACACAAAGAATATTGCAAATAAAAAAATATACAAATGTCACCCATCAAATTGATCATCCCACACAAAATGTTGCAAATACAAATGGAACTAAAACCACAAACATTGCTACAATCATGAATACACAACAAAATTTGATAACCGTACACAAAGAATTTTGTAAATACAAAAACATACAAATGTCACCCATCAAATTTTGATCATCGCACACAAAATGTTGCAAATATACACATATCGCACATGAAATTTGAATCATCGCAAAAACACATGTTGAAGATAAGCATTCCTAAAGGGGACACGCACGCACACAAACATTTTAGAACACATATCAACATGCTATTCACATTCATTGTAAATACAAACACTCAAAAAAACTCAAACAACAAACATTATCATACACAATCATGAACAAACTAAAAAATATCATCGATCATCAAACATTACATGAAAAGAATACGAATACACATCACTACACAAACAAGAGCCATTTTAGTGCATTTAAAAATACATGAAAAGAATATGAATTCACGTCACTACACAAAGAAGAACCATTTTAATGCATTTAAAAATTTAAAATGTGTACTAACAATTAAGAAGTTGATTTAGGATTTCAAATTGATGTATCATTAAAAGTTATTAACTTAAAATCTATGATGCTAACTACTTTTAAACATAACCAAAGAGGAAAAGTAAAACCTAAAAAGTGGAAAGGGAGAGAGGATGCACAAGCCCTTAAGAATGACCATGGTTCATTCTGAAGGGCATTGAGAAGGGGCCTTCTAGCCCGTTCAAACAAATTTTTTTTTTTTTTATTATTATGAAATTTTCAAGAGTAATTACAGAATGAATAAATAAATGTTAATTTCTTTTGAATACGATGAATGTCTTCTCTTCTATGATGAACATGAAAGACATGTAAATGCTTCTCTACTGTGATGAATATAAAAGACATGTAAATCCTTTGGCATGCACATATCTTCTAGTCAATCTCTGCAAAAATAATATTTCTTAAAATTCAGTGAACTTTCTATATAGTGTAACAAAAAATACATAAATTCCTATAACAAAAAAATCTGCAGTTAAGACTTAATATTTATTTATGTTTCTTCGGATAGGGCAAAAAAAAAATTAAAATTAGAGATCACCTGTGTATCCTAAAGCCCCTCAAAGCCCCTCAATCAGTGGAGTTGTCTGCTCCCTGCATCCATTCCTATGGAGAGCCGGCCACACCGCTGGCTGAAAATGAATCTACAACATCAAATCATCAAATTGATAAGATTCACTGGGTTATCCAATTTTAAATGTATAACGTGATGAAAACTCAGAAACTTTAGCTATAGTAGCATTCACATAAAACCGGATGAAGCTATTGCTGCTCGCTCAGAAGATATACCTTTTTGTACCCAATTTGTTCCACGCGCAGGGTCGGTCCCACTGCCACAAGTAAGGCGTTGTAAGGTTGGGATGGGAATAGGTAGAGGCACAGACACATGTTCTCCATATAACCCTCCTTCCATTTATTTGCTTTGCCACTCTGGATCTCCCTCCATAACACTCGGCACACTAATCACTTAGAAAGGGAGAAGGATCTCCATCCCTCATTAATTCTCTGAAGAAAAGAGCAGAAAAATAAAAACAAAATCCTCATACCCAATACCATAAAAACACCCTCATTCGTAATCCTAGAACAACAAAGAAAATACCAAAAAGCCCTCATACTCAATCCTGGAAACACAAAGCAAATAAAGGCATGCGAAATATATATATATATATATATTTGTAAAGTTGGAATGGGAATAGGGTCATGGACTCCACCTCCTCCACTACACTCCATGAACTGCTCGTCTTCTCCATATGACCGTAGCTGTCACCGTCCGAGTGGATCGTTGCCACCACCAGGTCATCCACCTTCCATTGTCGCTCTGGATCTCCTCAATAACTGTGCTGTTTGAATGTGCGTCCATTGTCAGGGTATTCAAGTAGCACATCGTGGGGTTCAGCTGCTCTGCCAAATCATTAAATCAAAACCCAATTCCTTTGTGAGAAAAACCTTAACAAGTATAAAAACAAAACAAAACAGTGCATAATTAAAACCTTAACAGGTATAATAAAAACAAAACAAAAATGAATAATTTGGAATCCAGCATGATCTGCAGAAAGAAAATTTAGAATGAAAAGATTGGACGAATATTACCACCATTTTTATCTTATACTGTCCTGTCCACCTTTAATTTGGAATCCAAGATAGCCATGTCCGGCATAATATAATTTTGGCACAGTAGTACTAGTACAGGTCTCTGCATCACGTCATGTGAAAAAATAAATGTATTCAGTTGAGATTCCCCTGAAATCTATGCGTCCTCTGCATAGTTGATACATGCTATAACCGCTTAGCTCCCAACATAACTCCTGCACCACCATATAATATACGATTCAATTATTTAATCCTCCCAAATTCTAAAAGATAAGTTAAACATTTTCTACCGACATTGATCAGACCTGCTTGTTTCGGTAGTGTAAGCTAAGTTCCATGGCCCTATTTATCAGCATCGTATAGACCTCCTCTTTTGGGCAGTGAAAATCAATTTCCACGGGTATCGGGGAATTGAAGTGCAGCAACGGGCATGGGTATCAGTGGTTGGCCTTATGGTTTCTTCCATCCGTGACGAGAGGTAGGAATTGGCTTGAAATGAGCATAGCAGAGCAGAGCAGGCCAAGCATTCTGTTAAGAACGACCCCTAACATTGGAACAGTGAGATGCATTTCAGGGACATTGGGAGCCACCACACAGATAGAGAGAGACCTGCATATATGCAACCAAAACCACAACAAATAAGGTTAAGATTCATAATTATGCAACTCCACTCTATTACAACTTGAAAAGGGTCGATGCCAGACCAAATTAGTTCCCGCTAATCCACTCATCATTGGGTATATATTTGAATATATAGCCAGAAAGATGCAAAGAAATGTACCTACTCTACTTGGGATTCAATCCTTGGGCATAGCTGTGGATTCGAAAACTGATGATGTAGGTACCAACACCAATAATAATTCATATCATATTTAAGTTAAGCTAGGCAATTCAATAATACTTGAACAGAGCGAGCCAATTGGATCAAATTACAAAATTCATATTGAACCCTCTAATGTATGTTTTCACTTTGTAATTCATATTGAGCCCTGTAATTTAATGTAATATATGTCGTCACTTACTAAGAACATCTAAAATTTGTGCATCAAGATTAAAAAAAAGGGAAACCCAATGAAAAGAAAACAGATCTTACAGGTACGGGAAGGATTGAGAAGGATGTGGGTGGATATTTCCTCATATACCTGCTTGGGATTGAACCCTCCTTTCGCTTCTGTTCCTGCTGATTAAAAATTGAATTTTATTGATTTGATGTCATGTCTACCTTCACCTCCTCCCAGTACCACGCAACCAGCAACACATACAGACCAAACCAAACCACACTCATACAAAACTCATACGAGACATGACATGACATGACATGGAGCTCCAAGACAAGACCAAACTCAGCCCCGCGTAGGTAGCTATGGGAGGAGGAGGAGGAGAGGAGATTCAAAAAAGGTAGAGAGTGGGACAAGGATTGGAAATAAATAATACTGGCTGGATTCAACGGTCCTGCATTTCCTGACTACCACCTCTCCCAAAGAGCATTGCCACCTCTGCAACGGTCGTGCTTTTCTCCACTGTGAAAAATCACTTCTCTTCACTGCCACCTCTGCAACGTTCGTGCTTTTCTCGACTGCGAAAAATCACTTCTCTTCACTGCCACCTCTGCAACATTCGTGCTTTTCTTGACAACAAAAAATCACTTCTCTTCACTGCCACCTCTCCAAAAGCAGACGTGGAAAAAGCATGTTGGATTGCGAAATTTTGTTTGTTGTTTCCAATAGTAGTCATAATGGAAATTCAAAAGGATTATTTAAAAACATGGTACTACTAATGGAATTTCAAAAGGACTATTTAAAAACATGGTATCAAATTTGTTGTAAACAAAATTTTAGTTTTTCTTTTTAACTAATTTTTTTTCTTAAATTTGCAAGTTTCCAATAGCACAGTATCCAAATTTGTAATAAATTTGTAATTTGCTTTTCCCTCAATAATAGCAGAGTATCCAATTTTGCAATTTGCTTTTCCCTCAACCCAGTTTTCCTAGCAACAATAAATTGAAGAACACACAAATTTGGATGATGTAAATTTACCGAGTTTCTACGATGACTTACACAACAAATCCCTCTTCCTTATATTGACAATATTATATAAATTTCTTATGAAGAAGGGAGCTGGACACTACCTGAAAGCATGACCTATTCTAAGAACTTTGATCAACACTAGTTGAAAGAAAAAATAAAAACAAGAGAATTTAGAGTATTTCTTAAGAAAATGAAATAATGATTACCATCGTTGACCAAGAGTAAGTTCAGGATTGATAATTGCAGTGTAGCCACTCATGAGGTGCCTCTAAGAAGAAGAAAAGCCATAGTTGGCTAGACTAAAGGAGGCGGTTGTGAGAAAGTTCAATCGTTCCAAAAAGAAGAAATAAACAAGCTATTGAGAAGCAAAGAGAGTATACATTAGAAAAATATTTGAAGAAACTAATTGAAAGAAGAAAAGCATGATACAAACCCTTGATCAAATTGTATAAAATTCAGCAAGGAAAAAGTTAAAAGAGGATCTAAGCTATTTGATTATATGGACCTTTGTCAATCTACAGAGAAGACATTCTAGTGTAGTAATGGGTCAACAAAGTGCAAAACATAATTGAGTCAAGAGATGATGAATGATTGGATGTGGAAGAGGTAGCAACTACAACAATTCCTAAACTAGATGAGATATGAATATGGTGGAGGCAGGCTTGGGAGCTTGCATAGGTTTATAAAGTATGAAAATTGTGGAAGTCAATGAATGGACACTAGAGATATGCAATACTTAGAATGTTAAATCCAACAAGACCATGTCTTGATATTGATGAAATCCCTCAATGCCACCTGCATAATTAATTTGGTCTAGCCTTAGTTTGGGGTCAACAAAATGAAGATTGTCAATTTACTAATAGAATTTAGATATAAATGTTAGAGATGGAAGGCACTTGGATCAATGTTATACTTGGAGGAGACATTAACTTTCTTACACAATATGAAAATCTCATGGCAAAAATCCCTCACCAAATTTAATCATTGGAAAAGTTAAAACACATATGACAGAGCAGTTCAATGGAGATACATAATGCATAAAAAAATGGTGGTCAAATATAAAAACCAAGACTATTAAAAATAAATAGTAACAAGGTTCAATGAAGATACATAATGCATAAAAAAATGGTGGTCAAATATAAAAACCAGGACTATTGAAAATAGGTAGTAACAAAATAACACAATGTCAAAAGGCACATATTGAAACAAAGTTTGTGAGTATTTTTTAACCTAGTTCAACTTTACATAAAATATTAATAGAATAAAGGATGGAATTAACACTTATTTCCTGTTTTTTTTTTTTTTAACCAAGATGTTAAGCATGTCGTGGCATCAAAAATTAAGGAAATCGAACAACTTCCTATTGAGTTGGTTATATATTATGAGAAAATATTCAAGGACCTATTTAGTTATATCCCTTATATAAATGAAAAGGATTGGCTTTGGAAGTGTTTCATTACTAAATTTCTCCAGAAAGTTAGGGTTCCTTTCAGAATGGAAAAATATTATGTCTTGTGAAGATGCATTAAAGAAAGATCAACAAGTAGAATCCAACAATATACATAGGTTTTTGTGACCTCGAAATGAGAATAGTATATATATGGTGCATAATATGTATGTACGAAAGCCATACAAAGAACATTGTAGTTACAAATAGTTGAATGACAAATATCAAGATGCTAGAGTAATGCAGGTCAAATATTGCTATGAAATTTATGAATATATGTTAATTTTAGATAACAATGGTATGTTCTATGCTTAGAAAAATTACTTCAATGTCCTTTTATTAGCCCAATGTTAATTCCACTTTTATTCTCAATAGAAATCACATAAACCATTAATTCACATGGACCATAACTGTAGATAGAGCATAAACAATAAATGCAAAAGACATGTCAAGACAAGAGAACACCCATATTCGGCTAAAGTCAGGGAAAAATCGCCAATATGGGGAAATCCTTAATCTATCCTTCTTATTATCAAATATCAAATGTTCAACAGAGAGAGAATGTCCAATATAGTACAAAGTCAAGGTCAATGTGACTTGAATTTTGCAAATTACCCAAACCAATATAAATATGATAAGCCTGATGAAGTTCCGCAATTTTGGAAAGTCAACAACAATCAATGTGCCCTAACCAGTTAACAGTAAATGGTCAAGATACCTCTTTTTTGGCTTGTTTAAAGTCAATCAAACTCAGCCTTCAATGCAAATTAAAGTCAGCCTAAAACATTCCTCCAAATTACAATCAAACTTGGTCCAAAGAGAGAGAAAATATAATCACACGGTTAAAAATACATATTTATTATAACTAATACTCATAGTTTAAATAATTAAATATATTGATTAGATTGTGAATTAATAAATTGTGTGAATGAAGTATCAAAACATATCAAATATTATTCAAAATATATTTATAATCTAATATGATATAAATAGAAGTATTAATTTTTTTTTGTACTTATTATTTTAAAAAAAAGAGTAAAATGTAGTAAATGTGTAGAGATAGTTTAATTCCAAATAAGACTTCCATAAATATGAGGAATTGGTTAGGGTATAAAAGCATTTAAATAACTAGTTTTTTTATGTTTTCAAATCCTTTTAATTTTGAATTTGTCATTTATATAGTTATGGTTTATTTTCCAAATAATTAAAGATGTTTATTAGATTGGGAATTAATAAATTTTATGAATGAAATATGAGAATATATTAGATGGTATTTAAAATATACTTATAATTAAATATGATATAAATGGAAATTTTAAATTTATTTCGATACTTATAATTAAAATAAAAATAAAAATTGGTAAATGTATGGAACATCGAATTTAATTCCAAAGAAGACTTCCATAAATATTATGCAATGATTAGGAACCATTACGATTAATAATTTTTAAATGCTAGTGGTGGTGTATCATGGTATTGAAATTGCAACAGAAATAATGATAAATCATATCAAACATGGATAATCATTCTAATAAATTCAAGATTTTTAGTTTTCCATTCTTGAAACAATTTTCTCCATGAATGTAAATTTGAGTTGATGAAGTTTTTTTAGTTGTAAAAGTAAATGTAGCTTCCAAAACCAAATTGTCTTACCACAATATTCGATGTACGCAACTTGTCAGATACCCGCTTGGCATAATACTAACAACTACCTACTATACTCCACTGGATCCTCAGTGTAGAATTTTAAGTTCAATTCATGGACTTAGTTACTACACTCCAAAATCAACCCTTCAACATTTCCTATGCATACATTACAACTCTGAGAAAATAATCAATCATGGGTATTCACAAGATAAGATTATGCATTCGAGTTTCATTTCTTTGATGACTCTACACAAGCATTAATGGAAATGTTGTCATATATACACTATAGCTAGCATTTCAATATATCATGATCATAGTCCTAACGTCATAGTCGAAAGTATCACTAAGATATATCTTGTGCAATATCAATCATAGCGACTAAATAGCTAAAACAGACCTCAATGTATGCAATTCACCCCATATGCATAATGCATAGCATAGATAACTTGAACCATGGGCTATACAATTTCAAACCCTAAAAAACATAATTATTCATCATACAGACTTGTCTCATGCATAAATATTCATCATCTTAAGAGCCGAGATAAATATTCCTTATCTTCATGTGATTTCCTGTTTTCCTTTCTATTAGTAACCAATGGTCATTGCCTAATATATATCATTATTTTGGAATATTTTACTAAAATATAAAATGTTGTAAAATATTGGTGGTTCTTTCAATGAATTTCCAAATATTTTAAAATATTAGTGAGTCATTCAGTTAATTATAAGATCTTGTAAATTATTGGTGAATCCCTCATTTAATCTTTACATCAAGTTTTTTTTCCTTATTATGCATTGATTCTCTAAGAGAAAAATAGTTATCCAATTAATTAGCTTCAAATAAACAAACATATTTAGGATTTGATGGTTCATCACCATCTATAAGTTTTTCAACTCCTTGGTGTGTAGCTATTATAGTAACTATTGTTATTTATTCTTCAATAAAAACTCAAAATGCTCAAAATGATTCACTAAAGGACAAAATATGTAATGAAAGATAATTTCCTATATGATAAAAAAATAAATTAACACAAACTCATATAAAGCCATAGTTTTCAAGTTCAAAAATACAGCCCACAAAGAAAAATGTTCGTTACATAGTATAACATGTTAAAAGATAAGCATCATCAAAGGATTCCAACTTCAAAAATGATAATACACTAAAGAGTTTCTCATCCTATACTAATTACATGTATTTCTCCTTTAGCCTTTCCCTCAAATATAATTTCATTAAAGGAATGTTGTTCCCATGACAATAGATCCCCTAAAATGAACACATAAGAAGCTAGAGAATGGGTCATTTTTCCATACAGATAGTCAAGTAGAACATATTTCCCTTTACTACTAAACATATTGAAACAAAATACAAGATCAATAGTGCATTCTCTTAAAAGTCAAGAATCTTAGGTCATGCGAGAAAGTGAATTACAAATTAATTTTTTTTCCTTAAACCATTAGACATATAAAAAAGTAAGCATAAAAAATAACATAAGGCTTCTTATTCAAGAAATAATGTTAACATTAACCCAAAACTTTTTAAATAAATGATAATTAGATGAAACCATGCATTAAAAAAATGGCTCATTGAACAATAAAACAAGAACTATAAGTGTTTAAGGGACTAATAAAATTAAACAAAAAAAACACAAAAATTTAATCTTGAAAAATGCTTCATATTCTTGGCCAAGATATCAGATCTAAATGTTAAAGAAATTTCATGTACATGAATGACTATATTTGTGCATAGAGCAAATATTCCTAAATGTATTACATATCATTTAATGGTAGGATATTATTTTTGTCAAGAGATATGTTCTAGATTCATGAGACTGTATCTTTCATCTGCAACAATGGAGAAAAGAGTGACAATTTAATATTTGAATTTAAGAGATGAATTTTAAATTAACTTGCATACCTCCAACTCCTCCTCCTCCCCCTCCACATCCACCTCCTCCTCAATCTCAACCACCTTCTCCTCCTCCACCACCTCCATCTCCACCACCTTCTCCTCCTTCTCCTCCTCCACGACATACAAATCCCCCATGAAATCCTCCACCACAACCTCCACCTCCACCTCCTCCTCCGCCACCTACACATCCCCCACCACCTCCTTCAACACCACCTTCAC
>APFE031466794.1:0-12744 GCA_000404065.3 Pinus taeda
TTAGCATTAATTCCACATAGCATTCATTCAATATCATTAAGCAGTTATACAAAAGAAAATATCAACCATTAAACATGAAAGAGCAGTAGAAAATAACCATGAGACAATGTGATGAGAGACACGGAAATTAGGCTTGAGGCCAGGGCAAAACCCACAAGGAGAAACCCAAAAACCTTTCCTTATGAGAGAGAGAGTTCAGAGTTCATCAATAAATCTAGAAACAAAACATCAAAATAACATCTAACCAGTAACATAAGATCAAGTGCCAAGCCATCCAGCCCTCCTTCCTTTCTTCAAAAGAATTCAGCCTCCTCTCCTTCTATTGTCTTCACAGAACAGAGATAATCCATACACAAGTCCATGTCCAAATGAGGAGAAGTGATCTCCTATTTATAACCTTTCAAAGGGGGGTCGAATGGGTACCTCCAAGGGGCCCAGCAAACTTAATCAATTTTAGGAGGCAAAATAAAAAAATCAAATTTTCCAATTTCTTCATGATGAAAATACCAACCATGGCTACCATAATTCCAACACAACCCTTGTTGGAACAACCCACCTGCAACAAAATGAAGAAAGCAAGATTTCTCCCTAGTTTCCCCCCTCCACAAGGCTATGTAGCCCCTCAATGGCACAATTATATGTTTCCTATGTGATTTTACTAAATGGAAAAAAACTTAGATTAAAACAATTATAACAAATAACCAAGAAGAAAAAAAATAGGACAAACCAACCCACAAATGTAAAAGAAATTACACAAGTTTGCAAATGAATTCTTTTATTAATGGCACGGATCTCAAGAGACAACAACAACTCTAGATGAGAGACTAGCCTTTTATAGAACTTTTCTAATGCCTAGTTGGACGACTTCTCTAAAATAATATTTATTGGTCATCCACATGTTGGAGACTTCATAACTTTTATTAAAATATTATAATATGTTATGATCCTTGTGCCTTAAAAATGATAAGAAACTAATAATTACAATCCACTTCACGGGGGAAACCTCCTTATACAATAAATACAGTGAACAAGACAATATTTGATTATCCTAAGACTAAGTCTCCTTAGTATATATATAGAAGACAAAGAAAACAATTATAATAAAATGGGACTATAAGGGGTTCTAGCCTACATGACAATATAACAATAGAAATGTAATCACTCAATATCTAGGGCTTAATAAGGGATTTTTGGGTTAACATGGGGCTTACATAGAGCTTAACGTGCCACTCCCCTTCAAAGAAATGTTGTCCTCAATAATTGACTAATTGTGGGTATTTCTGCATCAAACACTCATCTTCCCATGTCACTTCTTCCACTGGTAGGTTCTTCCACTTGATGAGGTACTCGGTAATTGCTCAATTTCTCAGCTGCTTAGTCCTTGTTTCCAAAATTGTTTCTAGTTTTAGTATTATTTTCCCTTCTTCATTAATCTCTAGTAGAAGAGTTTGGACTGGGATCTTATCACCGATGACCTTCTTTAAGCAAGGAACATGGAAGACTAAATGTACATCTATTTATATGGTTGTAGTCTCACAAATACGCAATCCCCCACTTCAAATTCCTTTTCACTGTGATTCTGATCTGCTTGTTGTTTCATCCTATTTTGTGCCATAACCAAGTTGTCCTTCAATAGTCTGAGAACCTCTTATTGGTGTTGGATGTGGTCCTCTACTGCTTGAGCCTTTATAGTCCCTTTTGAGGGTGATGTGATACCAATTGTTATGATCATGAGTTTTCCCACTAAGGGGTCGAAATGACTCGAGATTACTTTGGAGGTCCAACATACCCTTTGTTTATGATCCAAAAGTTGGAGAATGGTCCAATGATGCCCCAATGTTCCATTGATTGTCCATAACGACCAGTTTGAAACTCTAACGACTATTTTTTTACTGAAACAACTAGTCGTAAATCAACTTCACCACCTTTGCTTGAGATCTCTAAAGCCTTCATGAATTTGCTAATTCTCCCACCTAAGTTTATTGTAACTGGGCCTAACTTCATCTAGGTCTTGCTTCATTTGACCAAATTATTCCCTGAGTTGCCACACCATCACTATCTCTACCATGTCATCACACCCACCTAATGGATCTCTAATGTCCTTGGGAATTTGAAGAAACTAAGACGTGGGTTTTGTTCCTCTTCTTCTGTAGACTAATTTTAAAGTATTGCATGTCAAATTCCGTCAAGATTTGCCCCTGTAATACCACCTAGAAACTTGTTGTACCTGTTGAACAACTTTGACTAGTTGTAACTTGCCACTGCCTTCATTGATTGGAGGAATTCTAGAAGACATCTCATCCTCTCATCAAAATGAACAATTTGGGACCAAGTTGACTTTTTGACTTCCATGACCATTTGCACTAGGAAACACGAACTGCCTTGGGAAACATGAAAGTTGTCTATGTGAGACTGTCATGTATGAGAATTGTTTGAAGGATACTACACCAAAGCCAAGGCCACCTACAGACTGTATAGACACATAACCATGCAATAACACATAGGTGCACCTTGATGCAAGCTGGACTAACCGAGGCCCGATACACTAATGATCCTACAAATAGAACAATAAGTCAGGTTATGGGAACTTCAGTTGGCAAACCCCCTCTTGCAATAAAGCATTGTGAACCTGCTAGTGTATACTGCATGTGAGGCCTGTGGAGTTGTGGAGACTCAAGTATGTATGTTTAACTTGTGGTTTTGCCCATGCACTGCAATCTAACTCAGATTCCACACTTAAAAGGAATCATAGTCACACCTAACCAAATAATGACAATGCTTCTAACTACGCAAAACAACTCAACATTCTCCCCCGGTCACTTTCTCGCTGGCTCAAGGTTTTTCTTGGGGTGAGAGTCTGTTCATACAGCAGATTGTGCACATTTTGTCCCTGATAAAAATATCTGACAAGAGGACCCCAGATCCAAAGACCAGCCTACTCCTAGCGACACTCCAAGCCTATCTTTGTCTCCATCTCAAACAAAAAATATCAGGAAACTGGGAGCACCAATGGGTTTAACTGTCTCTAACAAAAGTGAAAATGATGTCACCAAGCTTCATTACCAGGATAGTGGGTGACAGCCACTAGAAGTCTCTGTTTTTTTCTATTTATTTTCTTCTTCTTTCTTTTTCTTCCTTTTCCCAAGTACTCCCCATGATCCACTGACAGTAAACGGGGTAAACCGTCAGCCTTGATCAAGGAACCTAACCCCGAGGGGATCAGGAAAGTACCTCCCCAACTTTGGGGGAGAGATAAGAGGTCTTACGTCTGGGTCATGACCACGAGGTAACCCTCAGGGCTATTTATTTTCTTTGTTTATAAATGATAAGTGGTGAATTTCAGTCCTCTGTTTTCTTAATTTCTCATTCCATAATGAAAGAAGATCGATGGCCATGTCCCATTTTTATAAGTCTAATCAAGCAAGAAAAGACTGAAGTTTTGTATCATTTAGGTAAGAATCGAGATAGCCAAAATGAAGACAATCTGAAAAGTCAGATTAAGAGTATGGTCATATCTCATTTTTGTCAGTTTAATAAAGAATAAAGGGTTAGAGTTTTGTAGCATTTAAATAAGAACCCAGATAGCAAAGATGAAGATAATTTGAAAGAAACAGATCCGTATGGCCGGTTTGGATATAGTTTCGCAGTTTTAATAGAAAATTCCTTTCCTTTCATTACAGTTTAAAAAAAGGTTCATTTTACCGAGAAACCAGATATTACTGCTAAACATCGAAGCACCACCATGTGCGAGCACAACATTTCAAAACTTTCAATGAAAATACCATTGACTAGAGTTCTTTTGTTTCAATGCAAATGGAATCACCACTAAGTGTGAGCACAACATTGGCAAGATGGTATCCAAAAGCACCAATAAGCGCAATACAGCATAGTTACAATTTAAGAAGCCGGGCACTTACGATTGCCTTAAGGCGCGAGATCTCATAGCTAGGCTTTTTCCAATGTTTAAACAAAAATCAATGGTAACAACTATCCACCAAAAAAAACCTCTAAATTTATAAGAATTTGGTAAATATTTCGCTCCAATGCCCAGATTTACAAACTTGTTAAAATTTCGCAGAAAATTTCCATTTTGGGAAACAAAAAAATTGATGCACATCAAATTAAAAGGCATACCCAAAAATTGAGAAGAGGAACATTGAAAGCTTACCAGCCAATGACGGGTATTAAAGCAGACATCGAGTCGGCTGAGCCAATAACGCAGCCGAAACCAGCGGCTCCGCCCATCGTCAAGGGGACAAAACCGCAGCACAATGCAGAAGATCAGCCACAAACCCACGGCCAAAGTCGTGGTTTCCAGGACTAACGCTTGGGATTGCGTCATACTGGTAAGAGAATTGAATGAAAAGACGGAATTGACAAAGGAGTCGTTAGAGTCCCCCACCACTCCCACCCCTGATCGGCTGGCCCACTCATTAGATTGGGTGCTGAATGGCATGCATTCTCCTGCCCTTCCTGGAGACGGCGCTGTTCGGAAATAGCCCGGATTACATGCGCAAAGAGATGCATTATAGATAAAGGAATTCGCTGGACAGCTTGCCATCGCTTTTATTTCTTTGCCACTACAGAGACCGCGTTCGGCGTGGGTTTTGAATTCAGGAATTGAGTGGCACGACAGGGAATTTTGTTCCACAAACCAACTTTCAGCGTTTCGGTGGCAAAGCTTTTAGCTGCCACCTGGATACTGGATTCGTCATTGGAAAAAGGGAGTAAAAGTTAATGCTTCCGGTTCAAGTAGGGAGAACTGTCATTTTAATGAAATTAGGGCAATTGTACCTCTCATACAGAATTTCTCCTTTTAGATTTCTGTGAGTTTTTTGCAGGCAGATCAAATATTTGCGAAGTATGGAGAACTGCAACTTTGTTGAAGATAGAGCAACTTTACCTCTCCTGCATAAAGGAATAGAGTTCTCAGAGGCTTCTCGTCTGCGGTTTCGCACACAATTCAGTGGCAGGGTACACGTAATCGACAAAGACGGAATTGAGAAAGCAGTGTAGCTTCTCGGAAGTTATGCCGTGTCGTATGTGATTTAATTTTAAAATGGTCGGAAAACGTTTTTTTAATTGAAATTGAGTGAAAAGGAAGTTAATCAGAAATGGCAGTTTTCAACTGTTCTGAGTTTTTGATTGTGGCTTCACTTTTTTAACAATTTATTATGATGAAGTATGTTTTTAATTTAAATTAAATTAAATTATATTTTATTTTAACAGGGATTTAATATGAGATACGGGTTTAATTTTAAAATGGTCCGGAAACATTTTTTTTTAATTGAAAATTTCCTTTTCCGCGAATCTTAATCACAAATGGCAAATTTTCAGTGTTTTATGTTTGAATTTTTGATTGTGCATCATTTTTACAATTTAATGCAGTATGTTTTAAAATTAAATTAAATATAGATTTAATTTTAATATGAGTTAAAAGGATGAATGTTGTTCACGTTGTTAAATTTATTTAAAATACAAAATATAATGTGTTATTTTTTATTGTTTAAATTATATTTTTTTTTAATGCCTAAAGTAAAAGATATACTTGGGAGTAAATAAAATGTTTTAATCATAAAATTTTAAATTTTATAAAAAAATATAAATGATATATTAATTATATAATTTAACATGAAAATATTTAAGTCAAATATGTATTGGAGATATTGTTATCACACAAATTAAAAAAAAATAAATAATAAATTAATTATATTAATATCTTTTTAAAACTATATGTCAATGTTAATTCTTATTAAAATATTTTATTGATAATCCACATTGAATTTTTTATATACGACATTAAAATGTTTTAATATAACAATTTTTTTTGTATACACATAATATATAGACAGACTTAAACATTCCCCTCATACTTGTTTGTAGAATAAGCCTCTAGGCTCAATAAATAGTAATATATAATTTAAATTTGTTTCAAAGTTGATTTCTTCAAATAGAAAGTGGATTAAAATTCCTAATATTAATGTAGATTTATTTTTAGTTTATGAAATGTACTTCCCGATATTTAAAATCAATTATGGCCCTGATTAAGGGGCTATATTTCAAATCAATTAGGGCCACGGGCTATATTTCAAATCAATTATGGACTTGTTGATGCCCCGAAAATCATTACATCAACATCGGGGGATAACCACCCGGTCCGGACCTTAATACAGCTCCTTTTCCGTTTGGGATGGTGGCTCCGACTGGATATAATGGGACCAGTTTCCCAATAGTGAATAAAAGGGGGTGAATGAATGATTGGTTTTCAAATAAGTGATAATAAACGGAGGACTTATTCTATGAACGAAAACGTAAATGACTATTTTATCCCGGGAAGTTTCTATTCTTTAAGTGTAACGTTTAATGATCTATGTTTGCTGATAGGCATATAGATGACACTATGCAATAAATAAAGACATTCATTTAAATGATAATTACTTCATTCAAATAGTTGAAAGAAGTAATTGATAAAACGATATTACACTTCTCTTTTATATTACCGATACATGCATGATTGAAAGAATAGCAAACTGTAAACATCCAATAATGGAAAGCATAAAGTTTACTGTTAAAATACATTCACATATTCAATAATAGCATAAATGGCCAAACAACAATTCACATAAAAGGAATAAATTCAGACATAGATAATAGTACCATATGAGCTGCGAATTATTCCCTACGCCAATCGCAATTTGAATTCCTTCTTCCGATTCATAAATACTTTAAAATAAAGGCAATAGTGCACATTCATATCAAAGCTTCATTGTCAAAATTTGGAAAGGTTTGGTCCAGTCTTCATAAAAGAATATGCTTGAAGTACAGTAGTGCAACTTCAAGCTTAAGTCATATACAAAAACTTTACGACCCTTTCTAAATGCATGAAAGGGTCTATAAATACTAAACTAAGCTAACAAACTACGAAATTAAAATGCTACTAAATTGGTATAATCCGATCTTAAAATATCTCTCCCACAGTGATCTGGAAATTGGCAGCGATGATTCATTCTTCTGGATGTTTGCCCTTTGTCCTGAGTTGGCATATTGCCAGCATTGGATCCACTTCTTGAGGGCAGCTGAGTCGAGAATTGATTTGAGCAGCATAGGTGGCATCATGTATATCGGGAATGATACACCTGATTGTATCCATCAGGCATTTGAGGGCGGCTCTCTGACTGTATGGTTTTACTAGAAACAACCAATAGGTGTCCCAAGTTAAACTTTTAATCCCTGAGATCAATCTCCCATTCTTTTCAAGCTCTTGGTTACATGACTGCTCCAATGTCTTGGCCGATAATAGTTTACCTGGTGTACATTGAGAAATCATGTTAGATAAATAGAGAGTGTTATTGATCAAGTCAATTAAATTGCTCGTAGATAACTTGCATCGAGAAACAACTCTCTCTGCTTTCATTAATTGGGACTGCCATTTTGTGAATAGGATTTCCTTATGGGATTCTAAGATTTTGGGCAAGTTTGCTGCCTTTCCCTCATTAGAGTCCTGCCATGTAAGAAAATCTGTCAAAGTGTCTTCGGCTTGCTCTAAATCCTACCTGGCATCCACTGACTTATCTATTATAGATGATGTTATGTCGCATAAAGGTTCAACTTGGGCGATTTCATGACATAACAATCTTATTTTTGTTATTAATGCCTTGTTAATTTGCATTGCCTCTGCTCTGAACTCAGCTGGTTGGGGAAGACTCTTGAACCTTTCTACTTGAGCTGATAATTGAGCAATTTGCTCATCTTTTGTCTTTGCCATCTATTCATTCATCGCCTTCAACTTTGATAATGCCTCAGATAGTTCTTTCTGTTTCTGAATTGCTCCCTAATCGATCCTCTGCTTCTCTTCATGCAACTGTTTTTTTAGCTGGTTGTTTAATTGTTGCTGCATGGACAGTTGCTGTTGTAGCTGTTCTGACTTCTGCTGCTCTTCCAATAGCTGCGCTTGCAATAAAGTGATTGCTTGATCCTTTTCCTTCAATAAATTGCTTACCTTCGATGCCTTATCCATGGTGGCTGCCGAATAGGCACCGACACACTGAGATAACTTGGTTAGGTCATCGGAGGGGTCGAATTCTTCTCTCCATACCACATTTGCTGTTATTGTTTGTTCAGGGAACAGAGAAGGTTGATCAATCCTTCTTCTTTTCCGCTGTCGCTTTCTCACAGCCCTGTGTTTTGGGCTATAGAAAACATCTAATGGAGGAATGTCCTCTACTTGCAAAATAATTTGATCGGAGGAGTTCTTCGGAATTATTTCTACTACTGTACTTGAGGGTGGACCGCTGGTTCCTTTGTTTGGAACCTCGTGTGATGTTGTATCTTGTGTATCGGCAACTTTGGATGTTTCGGCGTCCGTTGAGGTCTCAAGATTGCCTATAATTGTATTGAATTGTTGCCATTCTTCAAGCAATCTTGGGTCCACTTGAGTATCCACATTTATTTCTTTGCTGCTCTGCTCCTGTTGCCTTTTCTGTTCTTTTTCCCTTATTATTTCTTGTTGCTTCTTTTCTGCCTCCTCTTGTTCTTTTCTCTGTGCGTCTTCCTGTTCTTTTCTCTGTGCCTCTTCCTGTTCTAATCTCCGGAGTTCCTCCTGCTCTCTTCTCTGGACTTCTTCATAAATTGCGGATGTAGCAGGAGATTCATTAGTAAGCTATTGCTCAGGCTCGCTTGAATGAATCGTCGGGGTAGTAGCTAACAAATCTAGAGGCAGAGTTTGCAACCTATGTTCTCTAAGTTTGTTAAATTCTACCAACCCGTCGTCACGATATCTCATCCTGGCTAGTTGTTGTACCTGGAAGATTGACTCGGCGGAGGAGAACAGGTCATCAAATTCATCTTCCTTGTGCTCGAATTTAGTGAGCTTGGCTTGATCCAGGGCATTATAGATGACTTTCTTCGGGTCAAAACGTCTATTAGGCAGAGTGGCGAGACTTAGGACGTTCATTTTTTCTGCCTCTTTCTCTGCATGTTTATAATCATGCAGAGTATAGACGCCACACCTAAGAGGAAAAGGAGGCCAAACTTGCTTCTTTGAATTTTTGAGAGTTTTAGTGGTTGACGCAGTTGTAAGCTGATATGCTATTTCACGAGCTAATAGCTTGTCTGGTATGTACAAGGGGAGGACATGAGGTCTGGCTTGACTGCCAAAAACTCTTACATAGGTGAATTTTTCTTCTCCAAACCAGGTTCCTAGGGCTGTTATGTCAATCTCAGCATGAGAGGAGATCTTAGGGGTAGGTTTATCAAAAATTGCATAGTAAAGAGGTAGCATAAATCCATTGCAGACTTGGTATAAATGGTGTTTATAATGAGCTTTCCATAATTTCTGGTGGTAGACATGAATAGGCATAGGGTCCTATGGAGTCCATCTCCACCCTAACACAGGAAACTCAGAATGGAAACAGAGGGTATCCAGAATGTAGGCACTAAAATAAAATGGAGGGATGAACCTATCAGTAACACGGGATTTGTTTCTGAATTCAAGAATAGCCGTAGCCAACTTATCCGATAATATAGTCCCCCAATCCATTATCTCACTATTACATGCCGCTTCTATCAAAGGAACCATTTCTATAGAAAACTTGGAAGAATCATGCAATCCCCATAGTCGACACATCATGGCTCCAGCATAACAATAAGGAGAGCATAAGGAGTCGACGGAGTACTTACCCGAAGACTCATGTTTGTTTTTCGCCGGGTTCTGTCTCCATTCTCTTATAGGTGCTGACTCGGTCTCATTCTCATCTCGAAACTTCTCCAGAAATGCTTTGTTGTATTTCTTCTCTGGCTCGGGCAAGTGGTACATTTGTCTGAAATCGTTGGGCTGAAATGAACCAAATATTCTTCCATCGACAGTGCAAAATGTTCTGTCCGTAATTGGAATTGCCTCGATTCCCATCTCACCACATCCGTATATGGAAGAATTTGCTCTCTAGCTGCTATCCTATGAAGGTAGGAATCAGCTAAATCCTTCAAAGTAGCATTGGATTTCCGGCTTGAACCTGCTGAGGCTTGTACCGATGTTTGCTGAGGTTCCTCAGCTTCAACCAGGTTTTAAATATTTTGCCAAGTAGTGTTGCCAAGGCCGAGACATGTGGTATCTGAGATTAATCCCTTCTTGCTCGGTCCCGGATCGGTCTCATGTTGCCTTGTTATCATAGGAGCCGAAGGCATTCCAGACTTCTTAGATTTCTTTCCCATCGTTACTGTGGAAAAACTCTGTGCAAGAGAAAGATAGACGTAATGCAGAGAATAGATAGCTAAAACCAAATATGAGGAAATTGTGTCAATCAATGGGAAATGGATGATTTATCATAAGGCTCCCGCGGATGCAATCTCTGAAAGGATTTAGGCATGACTGCTCATTAATTGGCCGTTAAAACTTGTCAATCACTTAATTGCTTGTTATATCCTTTATTCGCCGAATAATGGTTTAAGCGTGGATTTGATTTTTTGGCGGTTGGACGCGAACGAATCTCTATCGGGAAGAGAAAAGGCTTTCAATGATAATTAATATATAAGATAGTGAAATCATATTGATCCTTTTCGAAAATCGCGCTTTGGGCTCATCGCAATCGGCAACCAGAGGACGGCTTGGGTGATTTCCTTTGAGTCTTATGGAATCCCCGATCGCCGATAGCGATATCGCTCGACTCGCATCGGGAGTTTGAATGAGGAGAGTTTATTATGTTTGCGTTACATTCCCCGATCGCTGATTGCGATATCGCATCGGGGCAAAGGGGAGGGGCCTTTTATTATTTGTTTTCCCGATATCCATCGGCTATTTTGTTTTTATCGCATCGGGGAAAATCAATGGGTCATGGTTTATGCATCCTTTGTTATTGCGATATGCGATCTTGCGATCGCTTTATCGCAATAATAAAGCATTATTCGATTTATTTTAAAGACCGATTATTTCAAAAAGTTTTAAAATGTTTTGATTATTTCCGAATTTTTAGAAGAGTGATGGATTAATACCAATTTAATCTAAAAGGGACCCATTTCAAATTATAATTTTCTAAAGTAAGATTTTTTGAAATGGGGGGTTGTTGTATAGCACAACAATTGGCGATTCGCTGGAAGAAACAGTTATCTCTGAAAAAGTTATTGAAATTTTTGAACTTTCTTTACATAGATATCTTATCAAAAGGGAAGTTCTAATATAACTAAGTATAAATACATTTTGAATATAATAAAGACATGTTTTTGCTAATTCTTTCCCTTGTTAAAACTAAATACATTCTAAGTTTTAAATTGGCCTTTATTGGTTGATAATGATAAAACAAAACATCTTTCCAGCTTAGCCATTTTAGTTGACTCCTTTGTCACAGGTAGAGCCTCTGCTGCCAGCAAACGTTCATAGTTTTGACATGGATACCTTTTAACCATTTGATTGTTCACGATCCCTTCCATCTCAGAGTATGATTAAAAGAATGAATTCAAAACATGTTTTCATATTTTTTATTTCTTTTATTTTCTATTTTTTTTTATAAGATAAAAATCCATTGTCCTAGTTTGGTTGCCAGCTGATTTGACAATGCCATTCACTGGTTGTAATCTAATCGAACAAGCTGGCTCGTGATGAGACCCCTTGTCTTATGCTTATAAGCCATTACCCTGTTTTGGTATGTAGTGTTGGTAATGTCGGTCAGATTATTTCCCAATGATCATGGTAAGCAGGCTTGTAATAAGACCCCTTATCTTTATATCAGATATTTTAGAATTACACTCCGAGTAATCATAAACTTGGATGAATGGGATGAACAATTTTCTCCTTAAAAGAAAATGGATGACAAGGTAAGAGTTGAGGATGCTAAGATTGAATCAATCTCTGTTTTGATATTGATAACCCTTTTTGTGGCCAGTTTGAAAACATTAAAATGATTTACAGTAGTTCTAAATCTTGAGAGGATTTTCACAAACCAGAATGGGGTTCTCAGAATGTTAATATACCTAATTTCCTAGAAATTGTTCCTCTTGTTTAAGATGTCTATTTTACAAAAGTAAATATTAAAAATACTTCTTCTAAGCAACATTTCAATACAGCAAAGGCCAGTAGAAGCTATTTTACAACCTTATTTCCTAATGATCCTAAATATTGCTAATCCTACTGAATTTAAAAGAGAAGGGGTTACCTCCTCAATTGAAGAATTTCTTTAAGATGAGGCCATTAATAGGAAGAGTGTCCCTCTTTCCTAATAGATCTTGTAATATGAATGTCGAATGGCCTACCTTCTCGCTGATCTGAAATGGTCCAAGCCACATCTTTTGGAATTTGGTGTGTTTACCCTTATCCTCATGTGCTTTGTCCCATTTTAGAACAAGATCACCAACCTGCAATTGTTTAGAACTAGACGAAGCTGAGTCAAATGATAACTTGATTATCTGCTGATGTTTATCATGGGTAATTTTGGCCTTTTCTCTTTCTTCTTCTAGTTTTAAAATCTGATCATGTCTGAGTTGGATAGAAGAAGAGAGTCTTTCTTCAATAAACTGAACTAGGGCTAGAGAAGGAAGTGCTAAATTGGTCGGTAGTACTGCTTCTTTCCTGTAGACAAGGTTGAATGGGGAAGTACCTATAGAGGCCTTCTGCGTTATTCTATCAGCCCATAGTGTGAATACTAAAGATTTGTGCCAGTTTTTATGATTTTGTTCGATGGTTCGCTTAATGATTTTGAGTAGATTTTTATTGGTATATTCTGCCAGACCATTACCCTGGGGATAGTAATTTGCAGA
>APFE031466799.1:0-12972 GCA_000404065.3 Pinus taeda
CAATGAACCATGATAGAAAAATTTCTTGGTAAACTTCAAGTCTCTAATGTGGTATTTATTTAGAGCAGTTTTATAGTATTCATACATCCTATCGCTATAATTGGAAATATTATTCAATAACCCTTGGGAATTAGAAATGAATGATAAGATTGGATTTAGTGAACTTGCTAGAGATAATCATGAATGGTATTTAGTGTTTTTGAGATAATGTATGATTGCCCACGAAGTAGTTAAGGACGCATCTATTTTGACACTAATATTTCCTTGTTCAAGGTTGGGATTTGGTTGTTCGAAGTTGGGGTATGAGGATGGTGTTTTTGCATTCTCATTATGCTCCATGGAAACCCAGCATTATGAAATCTAATAAGTTCTTTTGTTTAGGGCATGATTTAGGTTTTTTTTTCAATTTTAAACCAAATTTAAAGAAACAAAAAAAAAACCCAAAGAAATTACACTAGAATACTTACCTAGAATGTGAACGAGGTCAAATATATTGACTTGGCTCTTGATGTAAACCATGGAGGTAATAATTAGCTTAATGGGATCCCAAAAGTACACTAATCTAATTTATTATCCTTATTTTATTGCTTGAAGGAAATTTGTTTGTATGGATGTAGCCTTATAAATACATAATCCCACACTTCAAATCCATTTTCACTATAATTTTGATCTGCTTGTTATTTCATCTGATTTTGTGTTGTAACCAAGTTATCCTTCAAAGTTTTTGAACCTATTGTTGGTGTTTTATATGGTCTTCCATTGCTTGAACCTTTTATTTCCATTTCAAAGGTGACATGTTGAATGGAGGGTGATATCCATAAAGTGCTATGAACGAGAACTTTTTTGGTGAAGTATGGAAGGACGTGTTCTACCACGATTTTTCCAAGGGAAACACTATGACCCATTATGTATATTTATTATATCTAAAAAAATAAATATATTATCTATACATTTTTTTATAATCTGCATTTTTCCTATTATATTGAGGATGGTAAGAGGAGATGTGATCAAATTGGATACCCAAACAATAACTTGATTCAAACATAAAACTTCTAGTGAAAATTAGATATTTTCTACTTATAATAACCATAGAGATTCGATGTAGCTTTTTAATTGTTTCCATGAATGTTGTGGCTATTTTACTTGCTTTATAGGATGTGAAAAAGAACATAAATGGAATACTTTTTGAGTTGATCCATTACAACTAGTGTGACAATCTTTCTTTTAAACGTATAGACTTGTAATAAAATCCACCAAAACCTCTTCCTAATGTTGAATATGTATAGGTAATGGTTGTAGGAGACTTGGGATCTTGATTGTCTCTCCATTATTCTATTGGTATACCACACATTTAGCCATAAAATCTTGAACATCAATTTAAATAAAAAAGTCCTTCTTAATCCTATGGTAAGCTTTCAAGAACCTTACATCTCCTCTTATAAGAGAAGTGTGCAATTCCAAAGGACCTTTTGTTTAAATTCATAATTCTTACGTAAATATAGGAGATCTTCATACCATAGCATATCATTTTTTCAAAAAAATTATCTAATGTTGTTGAGCCCTGTTGTAGTTGTCAAACTATTTTGTATACTATTGATGGTGCTGGACCCTCCAACATTCAAGCGATCTCCCCAATATGAAGTCCCAACTAGATCTAACATTATTTGGAGTAGGAATCCCAACAGTGGGCGGTAATGCTATGCCTTGATTGTGGAAATATGCACAGGGAAGTATGATAACTTTAGGTGAAAGCAAGTGTGTGACCTTGCGGAGAGTCAAATGTGATGCATGAAGGTTCCAACACATGAAGGGAGAAGGAAGTGCACCCCTTGGAAGCTTGTAATAGTACGAATCTTGAAAGGAACACACGAGAAAAATGATGTCACAAGCTAAGATGCAGAATAGTCTGCAAGTTAAAGTGATGAATTAACACAACAACCCACATTCAATAAGATTCATACAAATGCCAATGAAATAGTTCAAAAGAATAAGGGTAAGTTAGATAACATACATGGAAAATACAATAAGAATAATCTTACAATATCAACAACATATGCATGAAAGTATGTTGGTTCTGATTTTATTATTATAAGTGAAAGTTCCATTCATACATACACCATTGATGACCACTAGCCCAAATAGTGGAACATTACAGTCAAGGACACCTGCTCCTCCAAATAAGTATACTCACTCTTCGCTATGGAGAAGTCACGACTCTTCACAATACTCCCAAGCTCTTCTTAAGCCTAAGCCTAGCCAAAATCTTGGCTCCCAAAATCCCTTTACATGAGTTATTAGGTTCTATTTATAACAAGAGGAGGTGAATCTTCAACTCCCCTTTGTGACCTTTAGACTCACCTCATAACTCTTCAAATTCTTTACAAAATGACTCATTACATTACATCACGACTCTTTATATTGCAATAATGACACTTGGAATTTCACTTACAACATAATTACAAATAATATTACAATTTACACTCATACCCATATAGGAAAAAATAGGGTAGACAGAACTTGACAACATAACAAGACAAAACATTATGATGCTCGACTTTAGGAACACTCTAGCTCGAAAACTTCCACTTGATGCTTCTTGGTCACGTATCGATTCCGAGCTTGGTTTGTGTGATGACATCCCTAAACTGCATGATGTTGTCAAGCTAGAAGAATACTCTAGACTCCATAGCATCTGGGTACAATTATTTGGAACCAAGTTTAACTTATTTCTCGTGCAACAAAACTGTGGTTATGATCTGGATGGGACCACCAATGTGGTTTTGCATGTTTTTTCTGTTCAACTCTAAATCCTCCTTGGCGGCAACCAATTTCAGCTGCTCCAAGTACTTTTCAATATCTTGCCTAACTTGGTGTTTTCATTTAGCTTTGGTGAGTGCGTGGTTGATGGGATCTTTTGGGTTCTCACCATGAAATCCACATTGTTGTACAATAGTGCATATGAGGCCTAAATGTTTACAATGAATGGGTGAGCTGCTTGATGTTATGAATCAATGTTCAAACTCTTGTTTTCTCCAGCTCTGCCTGTGGATTCATCTTCTTTACCAAACTAAGTGGTGCCCCTTTATATCGCATTATCTAATATTGCATGCAGGTGATGGAAATTTTCCCATTCTTAAGAGTCTTGAAAAATTCCTTGCTCTGCTGCTGTGAGTAATGCAAGTACAAAATTGCCATATGTGTGGTCATGAGCTCCTCATAGAGGTCTTGCATGGTCTCTCCAAGTGTTGATAATTCACCAAGTATCGATTCTCTCATTCCCCCACAAGTAGACCTATGTGGAGACAACATTTTGTGCTGCTCCATAGAGTTGTTCTATCTCTTGCTAGGCAACTTGTATATTTTGCATCAATTGCTTACTCTTGGACCTCAAATAATTAGTGTTTGATCTCATCGCACTTGTGAAGGCCAATTTGAATTCGACATTGGCATTTGATTTCTTATCGGTGTCCAACAATATCACCCTTTCTCTAATGAATGTAGGTGATGCATGAACATCCGAAAAATTCTCTATCCGCGCTTGTACAATCCTCTTCGAAAGTTCATTATATGATAGATTATAGACATCCATTATTGGATCATCATCAAGAGGAATTATGTCCCCTTCCTCACTCGGGGATAACTTTATGGCTGGAGGTGGTCAAGACTGAACACTGACCTATGGTGCACTACACATTATATCAACATCTTCATCCTATGGTTTTGGTTCCAACTCCATGTCTGCAAATTCATTCAAGTTTTCAATTTGTTGAGCAAGCTCTCGATCCTGCCTCTGTTCGCTCTCCCCCTCTATTGTTGGTTGGTTCTATCATTGGACTTCAACTTGAATCCACATTGTTTCTCCTGACATTGTTGCTTTCCTTTCTTCTTCTTCCTGCTTTTACTTCTCCTCTTGTTCTCTCCTTCTATGTTCATGTTATTTTCCCTGTTCTTGTTTTGATTTCTAGGTCTTTAATTCTATTTCCTGCAAGATTTATTTTCTCTCTTCCTCCGCTCTGCTCTCTGTATCCTCTTCTTCCTCTTTGGTTCCACAACCAAACCTACTTGCATAAGGATTGAATCTGCTTTCAATTTACAACTTTGTTCACCCTCTAGACTATCAACCACCTTTCTCTTTGCCTTATCCTACATGGGATTGTTGCTCTCTATTGGGGATGCTTTTGTAGTTGTCCTCTGCATCTTCCCTAAGGCTCTATATTGAAAGAGCTTCATTAACTTGCTTCCATGTTAAACAATGTAAACTTTTAAACGGGAACTGATGCAATTACCTGTTTTTTTGAGGTGGAAAAAAAATCAATCGATTTTGAAAAGTGTTTATTTATAACACACACACACACACACACACACACACACACACATTAGAATATTTTTGACACTTTAAATTTTCTTGTGTATCAAGTATGAACATTTAGTTTTAAGTGTTAATGATTTTCATGCTAATTTTGAAAAGTGTTGATGTGGCATCAACCCTTTTCTTTAGAGGACTTATTTTTGACACTTTGAATTTTGTAATGTATCAAGTGTGGATAATTTTTTTTAAATGTTGGTGATTTTCTTTCAAATTTAGAAAAACATCAATATTTTTTTTGTTGATTATTCATATTATAGAAAAACATCAATAGTGTCCTAAGTATACATTTTTTTTTAAATGTTGATTATTTAACCATTTTTCAAGTTCTCTTATTCCTCTTCATGTTTTTCATCTTTAAATATTTAGTTTTTAAGGGTTTTCTAATTTTTTGTTTTTTCTTTTCCTTTGCACTGTTTTTTTATAATGAAAATTTTAATTATTTTAGCAAAGCTTAAAAAATAATAATCAAAAATAATTTTTGAGATTAGATTTTTATTATTTTTATATATTCTTAATTAAATATTGTCCAATTTTACACATAAAATAATTGTCACTAATAATAATTTAAATAACTCGACCAGAAAAAATTACAATTTTTCATATATAAATACAATTAAGAAAAAATATGAAATTTTAAGAACATTTTTTCGCTAGAAAAGCCAACATTCATTAAAAAAATACTGAAATTTTGATAATTTTTTGAAAAAATAACGATTTTAATTAATTTTTATGTAAAAAATAACGGGACATTTGAAAAAAAAAAAAAAAACTAATTATATTTTAAGTAAAAGAAAAATAAATTAAATTAGAAGATAGAATAAAAGATATAATAATAAAAAATAAAATATAATCTTACACACAAAATTTAAAAAATAAATAATATAATTAAGTTATAAAAAATCCATTAAAAAATAGAAAAACAATTAAAAAAAACTATATAGAAAAAACATTTGGAAAAAAAAACAAAAAAAACAAAACAATCATAAAAAAACATATATAATAAAAACCATATCTAAATAAATAACAAAATTAAGTTAAATAAAAAAAATTTAAGATATATATATATATAGATATAGGCTTCCTTTGGGGTTCTTGTTGGGCTCAACATGATTCCAAGAATCGGGTGACGTGCTCATCCGATTCTCGAAATTAGATTGAGCCCACCCAGGGGCCGCGAGCATGGGCAAGGGGTGTTGCATGCATCTCCGCCCGCATAGGGTCGTGGCCCCTCGGGCCCCTAGGCGGGCTCAATCATATTCTGAGAATTAGGTTGAGACAACTAAGGGCCCTGAGGGGTCGTGGCTCTGGGCGAATGGAGCTGCGTGCAACTCTGCCCGCTCAGGACTGTGACTCCTCAAGCCCCTCGGCGGGCTCGCTTGATTCCCACCGAGGGCCAAGGGCCCTTCGGCCCCTGGGTAGGCTCGCCCAAGGAGTGGCCGCTCGGGTCCTTAGGCGGGATCAATTTGATTAACAACTTCGCCCACCAAGGGCCATGGCGCCTCAGGCCCCTGGGCGGGCTCAATCTGATTTTGAGCAATGGATCTGAGCTCGCCCAGGGGCCCTGAAAGAGTAACAATTTTTTATTTTTATTTTTATTTTTTTAAATTTGGTTTTATAATAATAGTTGATTCTTTTATAAATTTTGATTCTATTATTTTTAATGTGTTTTTGTTTTTTATTTTTTTGTAATTAATTTTATTTGGTAATGTTTTTTGATGATGTTTTTTTTATGTTTTCTCAATGTTTTCTTATTTTTATTTCATTTGTTTATTGTTGTTCTTTATTTTTTTACTTTCATTTTTTTAATTTTTAAAATTATTAATTTTTTTAATGTGTTTTTTTGAATGTATTTTAATTTTTTATTTTTTATGTTTTCTTTTTTTATTGTCTCAATTTGCATCTTATTTTTTATTTGTTTTCTTTCAATTTTTTTTTCTTTAATGCATGAATTTTTCCCTTTTTTTTTAATCTGTTTTTTTTTTGTTATTTTAATCTCTTGTATGCTTGGTTTAATGATTGATTTTTTTTCTTTTTTCTTTTTAAGGTTAATTTTTCTTTTTTTAATTTTTTACATTTTTATGTAGGATTTTTTTGTCTTTTTAATATATTTGATTTTTTTTTGTCATTTTATGTTTTTTTAATGTATATTTTTATTTACCTTTTATTTTTTCTTGGTTTTTTTCATTGTTTTAATTTTTGTTTTAGTTTGTAAATTTATGTTTTCATTATTCTTTTGAAATTTTAATGTTTTTCGGTGTCATGATAAAATATTTTATGCCATTATTTCAAAATGTTGAAAATTTATCCTTAAAAATACTGACGTTATTTTAACGTCAATACACCAACACTTTTAGTTTTTAGTGTGTTTTTTGCACAAAAAATTGGTTCTCACTGCCATTTTTAAAACATGTTGAAAATTTACCCTAGAAAACAAAAACTTTATTCTAGCATTAACACTTTTCATTTTTGAGTTGAATTTTCATGTTTTTTGGGATATTTTGGCTAGAGTTCTCGTTTTGAGTTTACAGTTCTCATTTCAAAGTTGACATTGTTGCTAGTGTTGAATCCTTTTCTATAAAGTTCACAAGTCTACTGTTGTTTGCTCAACTGCTTCCCTAGCACTTCTTTCTGTGGTCCCTGTTGAAGCAGTTCTCTTTGGTGTCATGGTAACGATGTTTGCTAGGAGAAAGTGCTTCACAAGTGTGGTACTTTTGGGACAAAAAGGAAACTAATGGAAATAAAAAATTATCTTTATCAAATCTACCTTTAAAGCATGATCAAGCAGCAAACTAGGCATTTGATGGGAAGGATTGCGCAATTTTCATTGGCAAGAGGGATGGGATGCTTGTGGAGACTGTACACTACGCGGTCCCAATGGAAAAGTATGAAGCTTGAGGCATGGAAATGCATAATTCGCACTCCCAGCCTAAGTAGAGAGTGGCCATTACGCAGTCTTAGTGGCCAAGGTGATAGGATGACCCCTAGAACTGCGCAGTGAGTAGTTGGAGCCAGACTTACTACGCACTATGTAGTTCCAGAGACTAAGCTTGGGGTTTGAACCTTAGGATTGCACAATGCCAAATTGGTCAAGGAAAAAATGACCAAGGAAAGTGTAAAACTACCTAAGGGAAGTGTGAAAAACGAGCAAATCTAAGTGATGGTGTGAGCTTGAGTGCAGATATGACTGAGTGTGAATGAATCATGATAATCAAGTGCAAAAACTAAATGAATGGGAAGAGAATCAAATTGGCGAGGAGAGTCACCGCAACAACGACCATTGGTGCAAAAACAAAGAAACCGATGTGACACTTGTGAAAGGAAAATGCTAACTTGAAACAACACTTGTACAAGCTAAAATATGTTGAAACACCAGCAACCATGAAGAGAAACAAGAAAAAAACACTCACACAATCGAAACAATAAAAAACGACAGAAAAATGATGAAAGACAATAAAAGAAAAACTCACGAAAACTCCAGCAAAGGTTCCTTGATCTCCTTAGGAACACTAGAGATCCAATATCAAAGGTGAAAATGAGCTCTAGAGGCGTCGATTAACTAGATTTGAGCAAATGAGGGTTTATGATGTTCATGATTGAAATCAAGGAAAAGCGATACTTGGCAAAAACTTCTAATAATAACAATTTCCCACCTTCGTGAAAGTAATAATGGATCCCTACTTCCTAGGGATGCTTTTCTCACTTTAGTTTTCATTCCTTTTTGGGGAAACCTTTCATGCATGCTACCAGGAAAGGTTGCGTAGTTTTGGGGAATTGGGTAACTTGTTGGCTTAGTGCACTACACAGTTTCTGAGTTTGGTGAGGGTTGTGTATTTTTTGGGCTTAGTGTTAGGCTTCTTTCCATGACTGCACAATTCCTATCATCAAGGTTGCTTGCCCTCAAGGATTGTGTAGTTTCTGGAGCCAAGCCCAGAACTGCTGTGAGAGTAAGGTGGGAGATTGTCTTGTGACTTAGAAGAATGGACTAAGTGAGCAAACACAAGTGAAAATGAAAAGATGAGTCTCGATCAAAGCATGAATACCTGGATCAATGTAAGATGAGCTCCTATGGAAAAGAAGGGAGGCACCAAAATCGAAGCATAGGAAAAATTTTGGAGAGTGATTATAGCTACTACAACACTGAAGACGCATTAGTAGAAACTCCAACTCTCTATATGGACCTTATCTCATTCAAAACAAGTCTAACTCTTCCAAAATTATTTTTCAATTCATTAATTATCACAACTTCTTCGCTTAGCTTGAGTTAAAGATAAATTCCTTACCATTCTCTTGATCGGAAGCACACATACCAAGCCAAGTCAGACTAATTTGTTTCGATTGTGGATGAGGAGTATATAAATGCGCAAGTAAGAAGATTTTTAGAGTCTTAATTTTCATCTATGGTGTTTCTCCACTGCCAACAGTCCTGGACAGTACCCCGACAGAGTCACTTCAGCAATAAAATAATTTCTCTGCTACTAGTGAGCCTGGATAATACCCCGACAGAGTTTCTTGCTTCACCTCTCTACACAAGAAGCTGTTCTCTTTTTTCGGCCTTTATTTCATTTTTTTATTTATTTCACGGGGCAGAAGAGAGATCCCAACTAATTGAGAGAAGAAGAGGTTGTCCCTTCAGATAAGGATATTTATATATACCTCTAACATACTTGTTAGGGTTTTCCCGGTTTTCCCCCTCTCCTTACTCTACTCAATTTTGTTGACAAGGGTGAATCGAAAATAGAAGACCGATTAGAGTAGGTGGTACTACTTAAAAGTGTAAGAATTGTGATTTCACTATGATCTCTCTGAAAGGAACGCATTTTCCATCAGGGTATCATCGACCAAAAGAAATTAAAGATTCACATAAAGATAGGGAATAGTTAGATAGCCAAGCATTGATAGCATTCCAATTCCCTCTTGAACTTCACCAAACTTTGCTAGGAGCCAAACAAGGTCTCATGCAGAAGCTAACCTATAACTAAAAATAAAACAAATGAAAGGAAAGAATCAGGGTAAAAGCTAAAAAAAGTAAATGAAATAAAAGGAAACAAAAAATAAAGTAATATTACTTCTACTCCTAACCTAAACAGAGTATACGCCAAACTTACATAAAGTGATACTTCCAATGTAGCCGTCGATGGATTAGTTGGCCTACGTAGGCGAGGGAATGTGTGTCAAGAAAGATATACAATCATACCAATAAACAAAAATATAATACAATATTGTTGGGTGTGGAGCCTGATTATTTTCTATATTCAAAGGTTTTAGTTGGATGTATACCCAGGAAGATTATATACCCCTCCACGCGGGGGGTGCAGGGGGGAATTGTCCCCCCCGCAGGGGTTCGGGGGGGCCAATCCCCCTGAGCTAGGGGGTATGGTGGCCAGCGGTGATCCAGGTGGATGTTGGTGGCTACCCACCTATCCCATTTGGACCCCCGCAACTATCTCTTTCAGTTTTTTAGTTTCCGTAATTGTAGCACAATTTACTATTTTTAGCAGTTTTTTCGGGTCGTGAACTTTCGGAGCCGTTTTGAGGCCCTAAACGACGTGTTTGGGAAATTCGGGGGAAAAATGGGTCAATGGACCAATTTTTTCCTTCCCAAAGTGGTAGTTCTCATATAGATCTTTCTAACGAGCTATCATACGTGTCAAACGGAGATCGTATGCCAAAGTTACGACCGAGAAATGATGTACCAATTTACCCAAACAGGGCCCACAATTTGGTGTTTCATCTTCTAGGGTTAGGTTTTGGAATGTGAAGGGTTTTCCATTGTTTCTCAACAATGAATAAGCCTTCTAGCCTCATTGTAACACAATTTGAGAATAGTTTAGAGGCATGTAGCCGCACATCTCTTCTCAAAGATAAGCTATCATCGCCTTAGCTGGTTTATTTCCATTTATGGTTGTAAGCATATTTCAGTATTTTCCATTAATGAAATGAAGTATTATTTCCGCTGCATATTTTTGTATATGGTTATCTCTGTATTTTATTGCGTTCCTATTTAAATCCGGATCAAGCGGTCCCCCGACGGGGGATCAGGGTAGCACCCGCGAAGCTAAAAACAGATGTAAAATTGCCTTGTAAAAATATAGTAATTTCTAGTCAATCTGGGCCATTCATTAGGTGGATGATCTGATGGTAGGATTTATGTTTACTTTAGGGTTTTTGGCCTTAGAAGGAAACCACTCGCTATATATGAGGGAATTGTATTGCATCTATGGATATCTATATTCTGAGTGAGGAAAAGAGAGGAGATTGAGAGCGAAGAGGGAGTTAGAGCGGATCTGTTGTAGGTTGTATCTCTTCAGTTTGTAGGATAATATAATAAAAGAAGGCCTGGATGTTTCTCCGTGGACGTAGCCCAAACTCGGTGAACCACAGATATTTATGTCTCTCTTGTTTTATGTGTTTTCTGTGTTTATATTTTTGCAATATTTTACATGTTCCATTGCTTTGTAATATATAATTTTCTAACAAATGCAAATCAAAATGTTCGAAGTTTGAAAGAACCCACAAAAAAATAAAAATGAAAAGTGTATGAAGGGCACTCTGCGGATGTACCATGGTAGTCAAGCACATTGCAACTTGAAGACATGCACGCACAAACTTTCGAAATTGAAAAATGAGAAAAATAGGAAGAAAGAAGAAAATTTATGTTTTGCAATAGTGCTCGCTACATTCGATTCCTCCAATGACTCAGCGATAGGATACAGATGGAGGATCCAACAATCATAAGACATATTGATTTTCAATATTAATGATAGAGTCATGAGGAGCCTCAAAATATTCAACACTATTTTCATCAGAAGCGGAAGTAACCTCAAGTCTACGAGAGCCTGACATAACCATTAGCTCAGTTGAAGTGCCTCAACAAATTGAGGAGATTCCAACTCATCAAAAGGTAGATCGTCACATCTCGGTGGCTGGGAAAGGTTATCACTGGAAAATTCAGGATCATGACTGAATGAATAAATGAAGAGGTCGTGATAGCCATGATCAAAATGTTCATGATCACAGATGGAGGTATCCTCATGATCTGATGAACTGCAAACAAGGGAAGATGAAAAAAGTTGAATTTTACCGTGTAAATTTTCAGAATGATGAGATGAGAGATTAAGAAGATCAAGTGTAGAATATTCATCCTTTTCACATTTAGATGAAAAACTGACATACCACGTGTCATGTGAATGATTGGAAGTAGTAACATCATTAGAAACTAAATTTTCACAAGATTAAATAGAAATGAAAAAATCATGGGGAATGTGAGGATGATGAAGGAGAGGTGCAGAAGGAAGACAATCATCCTTCATCATAGATTCTTGTTTAGCCATGGTCTCCCTCATATAATCATTGTGGATGATATCGAAAGTTGGCCACTCAACACCAACTCCATCCAACACTTGATCCTCATGAACATCACAAAAGAGATTTGAAATAGGTGAACACAACACATCATGATCCGGAGGATCAGAAGGACCAAAGGATGGAGGACGAGGAGATAGAACTTCATCACAATCATTAGACTAATAGTCCAAACCTGCGCTAAAATTATGAGTACGTGAGGTGGGAAAATATGGTGGTAGATAAATAGATGAATTTTCAACTTCTCCCGCCTCAGCCTATAGGACTAGAGTTGTTTAACGAGAGGAGGACAGGGGGTCACTTGGAATAGCAACCTTGTTTGTCACAAATTTATAAGCTCTAACACTGTGGTATGTTGGGAGCGGTTAAAAATATTCTAACTTGTGCAGATTTTATGAAATGTGAACAAGATATTGAAATCTTCCTGTCAAGAACTTCCAATAAATTTCATATTTCAGAAATTCAAAACATAAATTCATAAAATGATTGTGAAAATGATGCAATGATTCATCACGTGATTTTCACAATTCTAAAATTTTCTTCCTAAGACATTTACGATCATACATGTCAAAAGCATGACATAATTTTATGACAAGATGTCAAAAGAGTGTTTGGAGGCATTGGTCAATGTGTCACACCATTTCCTTATGCACCCTTTGAACATGAGGATTAACAACCTACAAGAAACATCCTTATAGTGGATGTTGCACTTTGTGCATAATTCAAGAAAATGAGTAGTATGCTCTAGTAAGGTTATCTTACCCTCACCATCGAATTCAAGGATTGAAAAGTCATTTATAATGCTCATCGACGCTTGCATACCTATGTCTATGGAAAAACATGGCAGGATTGTGATTATGGAAGAAGTCATTAAATGAGTGTAGAAATTCAAAACAGAATTCAAAGGCTCAACTTGTCATTTCACCCTCCTTCTAGTGCCAAAAATGTTAACGGTGTTGGACCTCCCAACATTCAGGGGATCTCCCCAATATGAAGTCCCAAATAGACCTCACACCGTTTGGAGTAGGAGTTCCAACAATGGGTGGTAATGTTATGCCTTGACTATGGAAACGTACAAAGGGAAGTAAGATAACTTTGGTGATAGAAAGTGTGTGACCTTGTGAAGAGTCAAGTGAAATTTATGAAGGTTCCAATAGATGAAGGGAGAAGGAAGTGCACCCCTTGGAAGCCGGTAATAGTATACAACTTGAAAGGAACACATGAGTTAAATGACATCACAA